>JAKLLW010000575.1:0-29402 GCA_022814695.1 Neocatenulostroma microsporum
CCTGTTCCACAAGCGCACATCTGCTACGACAATAGTACCGGCGGCATCGTGAATAGTACCGCATGCCAGGCCATGACGGCCGACTGGACAGATCCCTTCTTCCAGTATGCAGCATACCCATCGACCCATTTGCCTGCACACTTGCTGATGACGCTCTAGGCTCGATGACCCTATTGAGATGCTCTCGCCCCTCTACCAAGGCATGACATGCCAGCCGCCTGGAGTCTTCGATAGCGGAATCTGCACTCAAGGTGGCTACCCAGTTTACACGGTCAACGCTTCCAGTGTAACACAGATCCAGCTGGCCGTTAACTTCGCTCGCAACACGGGTATCCGCTTTGTGGTGAAGAACACTGGTCATGACTTCTCCGGCAAGTCAGGTGGTGCTGGATCGCTCTCCGTCTGGACCCACAACATGAAGGAGCTGGGTTACATGCCTTCCTACAACGACTCCAGCTACTCGGGCCCAGCTATGAAGGCTGGCGCAGGTATCCAAGGGTTCGAACTTTACGCTGCCGCTAACGAGCTCGGTCTCATACTGATGGGAGGAGAGTGCCCGACTGTTGGTGTCATGGGAGGATGGATACAGGGAGGCGGCCACTCGCCAGTGACGCCTCTGTTCGGCATGGGCGCAGACCAAGCCCTGGGCTTCGAAGTCGTCACCACGGATGGCCGCTTCGTGACAGCTAATGAGGACGAGAACCCAGACCTGTTCTGGGCTCTGCGTGGTGGGGGCGGCCTGACTTACGGCGTCGTCACTTCTGTTGTCGTCAAGGCGTACCCGGATATGCCCGTCACAGCCGCGACCTTCGAATTCTCGACAAGCAGCAACGTCACTGCGGATGCCTTCAAGGCTGCCTTGAAGTCGTTCTTCAAGTGGTTCCCGCAAGCCGCCGACTCGCATATCTACTCGTACTGGAGCATTTTCAACATCGCTGGTGATATCTCCTTTAGCATGTCGCCATTCTTCGCCGCGAACAAAACGATACCCGAGGCCAAAGCGACACTCCAGCCTTTTCTAGATGACATGGATGCACTCGACATGCCGATCTCTCCGAATTGGACGCAATTCGACGGCTTTTATGATGTGAGTCTGCCTCCTGCCGAAACCGCTCAAGCGTGCTTGAGACATCCGCTGACCGGCAATAGGCTTACAACGCAAGCTTTCCAGTGGAAGCGGTGATTAACGTCGGTGTCGTGACTGCTTCTCGATTCTTCCCGAGGCGCAACTGGGCGAACGCAACCATCTTCAACGAGACATACGACACCATCTGGCAGAATGTGGAGGATGGTCAGGCGCTCTTTGGATACAGCATGCACCCAAGCTGGGGTCCCAATGGCGTCCAAGATAACGCTGTCAATCCAGCCTGGCGGGAGAACATCGGGTATCTCATTACCGGCATTGTCCAGAACCTCACGGAGCCGGGCGACGAACTGTTGGCAGAGCGATTGAACTTCACAAATGGCGCCATGCAGCGTTGGCGTGATATCACTCCCGGCTCCGGATCATACCTCAATGAGGCCGACAGACTGGAGCCAAATTTCCAATGGTCTTTCTGGGGAAGCTTCTACCCCAAACTGCTCACATTGAAGCAGCAATACGATCCCTTCAACCTCCTCTGGGCGTCGAAGGCTGTCGGTAGCGAATTCTTCGAGGTCAACAGCATCGATGGATATTCGGATGAGAACGGGCGGTTGTGCGTGAACGAGAACCCCAGCTTATATGTGGCTGAAGGACCCGATTATGTCCCTCATTGAGAGGTTGGCAGTTAGCCAGGGTTCTGCTCCTCTGCAAAGCTTCCGGTAAGGAGGTAATTAGTTAAGAGAGAACCCTCTCCGCTTGCTTGCTCGAGGTATAGCACCTGCGGAGACAAAAGCCCGGCAATCACGGAAGTGCACCGTTATAGTCAGTAGGGAGCGTCTGCTCTAACGTAAGGCTTCCTGTCTCCCCAAGACCGGAGCGTCCGCAATGTCGCTTCAGTGGTCGCCATTGTGACATTTGAGCCTTCAGTAGATGGTGTATGAGCGGCGCTTGGCCCTGTAGGTGCGTAGGTAGCTTTTTTACCCTACAAAAAGTCGGTCTCCGAGGCATTCTTGCTCAGGCTTCCCAAAATTGGGCGCGTGCTGTGCAGTAGTGGAAAGGAGACTGGATTTTGAGGCGAAAACAAACTTCAAGAAAGCGTGGTCATTGGACGAAAGATCTCGGTCGCTAACGGAAGTGTTTCTTGGCAGAACACGTATGCCTTTCTGGGACGGATGCTCCTCTTCGACCTGACCTTCTACCTATGGAGTTGGACGTTCGCAACTTGATTGCCTGGATCTCTTCGCTCGCCAGCTTCGAACACCAGCACGGCGATCGCATCTCACAACAATTGTGGCAGCGGGTAGTGCCTCCAACGGAGATTTGGGCCTAGGTTCGCTAGAGTGGTGACGTTATTGGCTGCTGGGCTCTTCAATACCAAGTACATACTCTCTTTTACCCATCGATCTTTGATCTTATCTCCATATCTTTTTATCAATGGCAGCCGCGGCAGCTACTGGCTTGTCAATCACCAATCCGCTTGTAAAGTACAGAGCGCTGGTCGCCACAAAGCAGGTCCTCCCAGATCAAGCTCAATTGCGCCTGGCTCTACATCTGCAGAAGCTGTACGACCGGTTGAAGGACTACGAGCCTCAAGAGGAATACAGCGCACGCCTCGATCAAATATCGCAGGCTGTGCGCAACCAGCAGGATGCAGCAACGACCACCGACTCGTGGCGATCGCAGAACTCATGGCGGACCTTTCTGGCCGCCAAGCAGAGCAGAGATAGCCGCGCTCTGACTCGACGCTTCACCTCCCATGAAGGTGCGGTACATCTCAAATCGCCACAAGGCCTTCTTCTCCATGGTGAAGTTGGCACCGGCAAGTCCATGCTCATCGACCTTTTCGCGGACTGTCTGCCCAATCGCAAGAAGCGAAGATGGCACTTCAACACTTTTATGCTCGAGACGTTCGCCAAGTTGGAAGCGGTACGGCGAGATCGATTGATGCACACCCAGTCATCTCAGGTGGTCAGCGAAGACGATAACTACTCCTTATTGTGGCTGGCGAAGGATATGATCGAGACTTCACCAATTATCTTCCTAGATGAGTTCCAGATGCCGGACAGAGTAGCAAGTAAGATCTTGACAAATCTCATGACTTCGTTCTTCCATCTCGGTGGCGTTCTCATTGCGACCTCAAATCGAATGCCAGAGGAGCTTGCCCAAGCCTCCGGTGAAGACTTCCCGCTTCCAGCGCCTTCAAGGCTCGAGACTCTGGGATGGCAACTCGGCGTGGTCAAGCGCAAGCAGAGAGCGTCCGGGTTATTTGGTTCTGCGAACGAATTTGCAAGGTTCCTAGAGGTGCTGAAGGCGAGGTGCGAGGTCTGGGAGATGAGGGGTGAGAGGGATTACAGGAGGATCGAGTCGGGTACTACAAAGGCACCGGCGGAGCAGGAGACCGATGAGTGGCAACTAGATGGCCACGACGATATGCAGCATGGAGTGGGTATGGCTGGGTGGCCTGCGACTGAGGTAGAAGTGCAGGGCGATCAGCCAGCGGTGCCGGCAGAGGTGAAACTGCCGAAGCACTACGCCACGAGTGCGGAGCAAGCGGAGTATGGTGAGTCTTTGAGCTCGGCGATTTCGGCGGCGACGGGCGAAACTCATTTGGACGGCGTACCCTGGAATGCGGCGACCATGAAAGTGTACGGCCGGAACGTATCTATCCCACGAGCATACAACGGCGTGACACAGTGGACCTTCGACGAGCTTTGCAAAAGCGTGCTGGGGCCTGCTGACTATATTACTCTTGCGTCAACATATCACACTCTCATCCTCACCGACGTACCAATACTGAAATGGCTCATGAAGAACGAAGCACGTCGCTTCATCACGCTCCTGGACGCCCTGTATGAGTGTAGGTGTAAACTATACATCTGCGCCGAGGCAGGACCGGATGACATCTTCTTCCCAGAGAAAGCGAGCAAAGACGACGAAGAGGACGCTGACTCGGTCTACTCCGAAACAATCTCCGATGTGTACCAAGATGCCACCGCACCATTCCGACCCAACATCCTCAGCCAGAACCCGGAGTATGCCGAGCCTGATAACGAGCCAGACTACACACATGCACGACTTGCTGGTCTGCTGAACGCAGACGCCCTCGAAGATGATCCACCCAACAAGCCTCGCCGCAACCCTTTCGGAAGGTCTTTCGGTCGTACAGACGGTGAGATGGAGAGAGGACCCATCGACCCCGACGAGGTCCGCCCTGCCTCTCGCCCGCTGGATTTCGGCAAGACAGGTGCTTTCACGGGCGAGGACGAACGCTTCGCCTATAAACGTGCTCAAAGTCGTCTATGGGAGATGTGCGGTGCTAGATGGTGGGCGAGGAAAGAGGAAGGGTGGCACCGGCCGCTGCCGATGGAAGTCAGGAGGTGGGAAAGGGCTGTTCAAGATACGCCTGCAGGCCGAACGCCCATGGTGGGTAGTGATGTGCCTAAGGATGCGGCTATGGGTCAAGCCATGGTGGATGAGACGAGAGACGAGCGCAGCTTCAGGCAAAGTACGAGCCCATTCAGAGTCTCCGAAGAGCCACCGCCGAAGTTCAGCTGGACGCATATCTGGGGTACTATGAAGTGGGGACCCAGGGCTGGCGCTTGGGGTCAAGGAGTGGAGGGTCTGAAAGAGCGGGAGAAGGAGAAATGAGGAAGTGGATGCTGTTGAGAAAGGGCATGGCTTCGAAGCTACCCTTGGCCAGACGAAGATTCCCATTCACCTCCTGCTGCAGTTACTCAAAGCCGGCCGACCGACATCCGCCCTCTCAGGCTCCCCCTAGGCTTCTCGATGTCGCCTTCAAAGCTGAAGCTCTGATGTGAACTCAGCGAAAGCGATTCTGTGGAGCACGATCTCCCACTCCCATGACGCCGTAACCGCTTTCAAATGCAGAAAACAACCCGGTTGTCTGCCGCCGCTCTCAACTGAATGACAAGCGGTGCCGACAGCGCAATCTGCTGCACCTCCCGTGTCGTGAAGTTTCCGATTCCGGGATTCTGAAGTAGGGCCTCGATCACCGGGCGCATCTGCCGCTCGATCTGACCCTGGCAGGCTTGCATGAACTGGCTAGCGTTGTACTTCTCCGGCGTGATCGACCAGACCTGGATCTTGAGTTCGGTTGAAGACGTGGGCAGGTCAACCTTGATGCGCACGCGGACCTTATCGTGGAGAAGGTTGATCTCGAGGTAACGCATCTTTGCAATATGCTTTTCGGCAATGAAAGTCATCCAAGTGTCCATCAGGATCTGTCGAATACGACTGCCAGTGCCTGCATAGTTTCTTCCCGTCCGCTCAACGTTGATGCCGAAGCGATTGGTCTCGTAGAAGATTGGCAGACTCTCAGTGCGGAGCAGACGGGAGGCGCGAGAGATGGCAGGCTGCTGAAGGTGGTATGCATTGTCGGTGTATGAGAATGCGAAGGCGTAGATTCTCTGGCGTAGCTCCGGCGGGAGATCTTGAAACTGACGGAATGTTCTTTCAGTCTGTCCATGGTCGAGCGCGGCGATAACCTCCTGTCGTTTGGTCACAACGGTAGTGCCGAGCCGCCCGTTTCTCACTGTCTGCAGCCGAGCCTGCAACTCGTCATTGGAGACGTCGGCGTAAAGCGGGAGGCCTCTTTCCAAGCGGCTGAGCAGAGATTGCAGATGGTGGAGGCGCAGGGTACCGACGGTGCCTACCCTCTCCTCGTACTCCCGCAGTGTCGATATGAGTTCCGACTTGTTGAACAGCTCTTCGGGCCTGGAGATCTGGAAATACGCCATGGTGGGATCGGAGGTAACGTGGTGTATGACTTGGACGTTGGGGTTTCTTGGGATGTTCAGAGCGCTTCTCGAGGGTGACTGGCGTAGAAGTAATGGTCGCCCAATTAGGCGGCAGATGGTTCCTTGGAGATCGAGGGAGGTGGAGGTGGAGTCTGTGCTTGGGTTCCCAGGCACCAGCAGGCAGACGTCTGTATGAAGCGAAAGCTTTCTGTCATGTAGACATTGTGAGGCTACCTTCTCCCCGTGAAAGTCGGCGTGAAGATCTAGACGATGTTTGTATCCAAGTCGGATGACTGTGAAAGCCTCAACTTGGATGTTCAATGCAGTCCGCACGGGCCCGTTGGCAGCCTGTGCTCTTCGAATTCTTCTCGGCGGTTCTCCTCATTCCGTTTCAGTTTGCACTCTCCGTATTGATTGCATGTGAGATCAAGCATCGGATGAGGCACAACAATGTTGAGACATCCACAGCAGCTGAAGACGTCTCTCATGCAGCGTTATGTGACTGCCGGACTCGCGACGGGCGTTCAGGCGGAGGTCGGCGAACGCCCAATAGCTCACTCTGCCTGACCGCGATAAGTACTTTTGCTTCTTCTCATCATCCTTGAGAATCTTGCGAATTCAGCTACTTATTCTCTGTATGAAGTATCATAAGTCTGTCCAAGTTCATCTCATAATACCCACATCGCAATGCTGTACACCCAAGCCACGATCATTACCGTGAACGACAGCCGGAATATCATCGAAGATGGCGCACTACTGGTCGAAGGCAGCACTATCAAAGCTGTTGGCAAGACACATGAGCTCCTAAATCAATATCCGGATGAGCCAACAACCGAGCTCGAAGGCCGCATCATGATTCCAGGGCTCATCAATACTCACATGCACACAGCCCAAACTCTCCTTCGTGGCGCTGCTGACGATTTGGAACTGGTCTCCTGGCTTTGTGAGCGGATATGGCCATTGCAAGGCAACTTCACGCCCGAGGACGGCTATGCTGCAGCGAGACTCAGTATAGCGGAGATGCTGTTGTCGGGTACTACTTGCTTCTTGGAGAGTATGTTTGCTGACCGGTACGGCTTTGATGGTCTATGCAGGGCGGTGGAAGAGAGCGGCATCAGAGGCTGTCTGGGGAAGATCGTGATGGATGTGGGTACCTATGCCTCTGACCCGAAGTGGGCTATGCATCCTGGTTTGATTGAAGATCGAGAGACTAGCCTGGTAGGGGCGCTCAAGATGCATGAGAAGTGGAACGGTAAGGCCGATGATAGGATCAGGGTGTGGTTTGGAGCGAGGACGCCGGGCGGGTGAGTATCAATCTCGTCACGATCTGGGAGTCGGGCTGACGTAGTATAGAGTCTCGGAAGGCCTATACAAAGAGATGACATCCCTCTCACGGGAGAAGCATATCCCAATAACAATGCATTGCGCTGAAGCGCCCGCGGATAGGACATTCTTCGCTTCCCAAGATCACACGCCCATGTCCTATTGCTCCTCTGTCAACCTCCTGGGCCCGCAGACTGTGCTGGTGCACATGGTACACTTGGACGACAGCGACATTGCCAAGCTCGCAGAGACTGGCACTCATGTCGTTCACTGCCCTTCAAGCAATACGAAGCTAGCTTCTGGCATATGTAAGGTTCCTCAACTCCTCGACTCAGGCGTCAATGTCACACTGGGCACAGATGGCGCGCCTTGCAATAACACTTGTGACATGCTGCAGGAGGCGAGGCTGGCTGGTATCCTGCATAAAGTGTCGACTATGAATCCTACCTCTGTGCCTGCCGAGAGCGTATTGGAGCTGGCCACGATCAATGGCGCCAAAGCTCTCGGCCTCGCAGGTAGTATTGGAAGTCTAGAGGTGGGCAAGAAAGCGGACTTTGCAGTCGTTGACATGCGAGCCGTGCATCTGCAGCCGTGGCATAACCCTGTCTCGGCGGTGGTATACTCAGCTACTGGACGGGATGTTGAGATGGTGGTAGTGGAGGGCAAGGAGATCGTGCGGGACGGTAAGCTGCAGACAATGGACGAAACGGCGATATGGAAGGAGGCGGCGTGGCGGTCAAAGGAAGTAGTAGCGAGGGCAGGCTTGACGAAGCAAGTTGGGGCGAGATGGCCGGTCACATGAAAGCGCAATGCCTGATGAGGCCACTCAGGATATGTGTGTCGGGTTATCTCGGCTCCGAGGTGTGAAAACGGGCCAGTTCTGAGTTCTGAATTTTTTGTTGCCAACAATCAGACTCCAGTGGGAAATGCAGGTGCCGATTGTATGGCAGAACGCGTTGGGGATACCGAACCGGCCATGAGCTGGTTTCTTCTTTTTTTGAGTCTCCCATGTTTGCATCTTTGATACCACGCTACGTACTTCGACGACCCTGCTGCACGGCCTTGCTTTGACCATCACTTCGTCATTGCATGCACTGCGTCTCCGTTTGTGGTGTCCACTCAGCCTTCTCTCTCCCTCACCATCCTTCCGTAATACAACACTCAGTAGTCTGACTGCGGTCAAGCGCGAAAGTAACAGCAACAAGGAGGCGTCGAAGCTCCAGCGCGGACATCATTGCATGCGCTCAACCATAAGCGGCATCCCACCCAATGCGCTCGTTGAGGCAAGAGTAGTAGAACCTATCGCTGATCTCGATGACGTCGGCGACCGCGAACGTATGCACGCTGCGGAGCTCGACCATGTTGGAGATCGTAGAGTGCATCCTCATCATAGTCTTGTCGATGCGGCTCTGTAACGTCTCCGTCGTGAGATCCGAGACAACGTTAAGCGAGAAGTACGGCGAGCGCTTCAGCATCTTCCACTCGATGACGAGGTCGGCTTTCTCAGGTAGAGCAGCTTGACCAGCCTCGGGATCGACGTTGAAGTGCGCAAAGACCAAGCGCTTAACGGTCTTGAGGCCGTAGCTCTTGTTCAAGCGAATGGTGAACTTGTCGCCATCGAGGAAGCGACGAAGTGGCGCCTCGTAGGCTTTTGCGCGGGAGTCGTAGCAGTCAGTGAAGTAGTCGAGTGGACCTTCCTTCTGCGTGTTCTTGTCGAGCTTGACGACGTCGATGCGGAAGCCGTTGCCTTGAAGATAGACGCCGAGGGCCTCTTTCCGCATGAGCTTGCACGTGCCCAGCAGGCCGAGACCGAGGTTCTCGCCTGTCTGGCGCATGCCGGAGGTGATGCGGATGGGGTTATCATCAGGACCCATGAGGGTGAGCTCGTCTGTTAAGGGTTAGCGAATGCCTACAACGGTCTTCGAGGGCTCCTGGATCTCTCAATCGGCCTCCGAAGGTTATGATCATCGATATGCGTACAGATGCGGTTGCGCAGCTCGCCGGGAAGATCGCCAAGACATGACTTGTTTGGGTCGATCGGTGTGATCTTGGGACCTTGGCGACGCTGGATTTGCTTGATGGGCTGGATTTGCTGGGTGAGCTGGGTTGAGTCGGTTGATTGCGTAGGCTGGGCAGGCTGGGCAGGCAGATCAGGCTGAGAAGGTTGGAGACGTGATTTCTTGACGGGTCTCTCCCACTCATCTGCCTTGCCCTTGCGCTTGCATTTCCTAGGCGGAGCGGCCGGAGCCTTTGGTGGTGATGGGTGCGACTCGTCCATGGAGCTACTCAAGCGAGTGTCAGGAGTTTGCTAAAGGTAACTAGGTAAATGGTGGTGACATGAACCTACCAGAACAGCTGTGTTGGATGGTGGACGGTGAGGGAGGAAGGTCACAAATTTGGGGGAAGAAGGTACTTTTATAGTAAGTGTTCATTTAGCACGAGTCGTGCAGGAAGATCTAGGTTTGACTTTTTCAGATGCCGTCACATCGATGAATGCAGAAGGTGCGTCCGAGCCGCGCGGTTGGAGGCGCAGAAGCAGTGAATGTTGGGTTGGCTAGCTGATCGGAGGCGTCACATGCAAGCACGCATGCCGAAAGATGAGGCTCAAGCAGGGGTATTCGTTTGCACTACAGAGCAGAGCGAATTGCGCTTTTGAATGGGAATATCTGCACCTGTACATTCATTAGTACTGGTGAATATCTGGTCTTCATGACACTGCAAAAGCTCACCTTGTCCATGTCCCAGACTTCGTTCTTGTAGTATACATCTTTCTTAAGAGTCTCCATAACCTCTTCTGCAGTATCAGCCTGGGCCAGCATGATACTGCCCTTGATTTTGGGTCCTTCTCCCTCCTTGAGAGGCTCATCGAGCATGGCACCGCCGAGGACGAAGAAGCCTGATTCTGCCAGTGGCTTCACTTTGGCGAGATGGTCACTAAGATGCCAGCATCAGCCCAATGCAAACGGCCTCGTCAAATGGTAGCCGCCTACTTCCTGACCTTCATCCTCTCCTCAAGCTTGCCGGCTTGGTCAGGTAGTATGACCATCCATTCCTGCTTTGCACCCATTCTGGCTGTTGTTGTGAAGCTGCGCTTGGCTACGAGGACAGAAGGTTTCAGGGCGGTTCGAAGTATGGACATTGGAAGAGCAAATAAAGAGCCATGTAATGTAGTCTTGTCAAACGGAGACCAAACGGAAACACGGCGGGGTCACGGTTGCGGTTTCGGATGGACCCCCAATTTGGCCCCCAACAAACATCCGGAGTAATAAGTATAACCAACTCTATCAGATCTGTTTCTTTTGACAGACCTAGCTTGTGCAGATGATACAGTACAGCACTCGATGAATGGGACTTGGCTAACAAGCTAGCAGCTTCGCTTATGGTTCTAATTGACGGCAACCACGGCTATGTGAAGGAACAGTACTTCACATCTCGAAGTACTCGTCCAGTCTCGTATCCCACTCATTGCATCTACATACGTAAGCCTCTAGGACCTTGTCCGCATCCTCCTCGCCCGGATCGACATCTATGTGCTCCGAAGTATGCAAATGCATACTACACTCAGACCAATCTGTCGTGACAATCTGATCAAATTCAAGCCTCATTCTATTGGGGTGGTCCCGAATCGCAGTGAAGATGCCCTTCCAACCTCTAAATGGACCCTCCAGCTGCGTACCTGTCATCTCAAGGATCTCTAGCTTTGCCGAGCGAGACAGCATCTCCGCGAAATGCTCGGCGTGTAGTGAGATATAACCCAATGTCATATGCTGAAGTTCGGGTAATGCAAAGGAGCGACTTTTCGGAAAGACGAGCGGGCAGCCGTCCTGTACCTCAAGGTTTTGAACACTCGGTGCGCACCTGGACAGCAAGGCAACAAGTGCAGCACTCGTCTTTGCCTCGACGTTGACCTCATTGTCCCACAGTTCGGCAGGATCACAGCGGTCGTCACGCGGTGTCGGCGACCAAGGCTTGAATACCAAACTTCTGGTCTGGCTCAGATCGAGCTGGTGCCAGTCCGGAAGAGCATCATGTAAGTGCATCAAGATCCACTCCTTTTCAAAAGTGAAGCTTGACTTCTGATAGACGGCCGGAGGGTCTACCCACTCAAAGTTGCCGAGCGTATCATACGCGAGCTCCATTTCGGTAGGCTTGATTCCAGCATCGATGATACAGTTAATGACAAGACCGAAGAGCTCGTCGCCTAGGGGTGCCATGGCTAAGCCACGCTGCGTTCTACAATCCCATTCGTCACCAAGGACTTGGCTAAGGACGATGTTCAAGGCTTGATTTCCACAGACACTTGGGTCGAGATCATCGTACTCCCATTTGCCAACTGTGAAGGCCGTAGCATTCGGCAGACTCCTAAGGATTTGGGTCCAGGCTTCTCGTACTCTGCCACTCATGACTGCGTGATTCGCTTCTTGTGCACGTCTGAAATATTGTCTCATCCCGATATCGTTATCGTACTGTCGTCCAAAATAAGACTCATCGTTCCGGGGATAGCTTCCTGGTATAGGAGGTAGATAATCTCCGTAATTGGCCTGGATGCCAGGTGGCACTTTTTTTGCGATGTGTCGAAATTCTTCCACAGACAACGCCCAACTATAGATCGAAGGCCTGAACAGCACCTCTTTGACGTAGGGAGCCAACGCCGCCACGTCAGTGCGCTCCAGATGCTTTGGGTCGACCGTTAACTTGATGCCACGAAAGAGCTCGCTGTTCAGCCGTGCCAGGTATGCGAACTTGGGATGCGCCAGTCTCAGAGCTCTGAGGTCCGAGTTCAGTCTCGGAGCCGTTACGCTCTCAGTGATGCACTCCTCAATGATCATGATGAGCAAGTCTTCCGGGAGCCTGTAGAAGGCTGGGCTCAATAGGTCCGTCATGGCCAGAGTTTTCGACCGGGTATATCTCTGCGTCAGTGCGGCGTCTGTGAAGAAAAGCACCACCTGTGTCTGGTGAAGGGCGTGAACGGCGTGAACGGTGCTGATCAGCATTGGCTGTACAAGCCAGTATGGCGCCTGCCTGGCAGCCCAGTTTGATAATACAGTGCTCAGGTGAGCGTTGCTCAGGCCTCTGGAAGTCTCTCTTCGCTATCCACGGGTGACTCTCACGCTTCGCGGTGAGGACGAAGTGATCTTGGGAACCTCCCCTGCCAAGCCCCAAACAATACGTCACCCCATTGGCTGATATCACCCCACACCCCACTGTTTGAAGACCCTGCATTGGCTTGCGTGGAGGCCAGAACAGGTCGAACATTTGGCAAGCTCACCACACGATCCAACGTTCCACCACTGCCACTATACACCTGAACGCCACCATGCCTTCGTCAGTCCTTACCGAGACCGTCTCAGAGAGGCAGAATGCACAAGTGATGGAAGCTCCGCAAGAGAAGGGTGGACAAGAGCAGGCCTCGATCCCGATAGACGACGAATACAATCGCTTCTTCTGGACATACACCGAAGAGCCGCATGCAACGAGACGACAAGCCATCATAAAAGCACATCCAGAGGTGTGTCGAGTGTGCACAAAAGTGATCCCGTCAGCCCAGCTGACACCACACAGGTCCTCAAGCTCTGCGGGCCAGAGCCATTGACCCTTCCACTCGTTGTTGCCGTAGTGGGTCTACAGATATACTGTGCATATGCTCTTAGGAACACGCCCGTGCTATCATGGCCCTTCCTGCTCACGGCATATGTGATTGGTGCTACGGCGAACCAGAACCTCTTCCTCGCCATCCACGAGATCTCGCATAATTTGGCCTTCAAATCGCCATTAGCCAACCGCATACTGGCGATCGTGGCCAATGTACCGATTGGAATACCATATTCAGCATCCTTCAGGCCGTACCACCTGACACACCACAAGTCATTAGGCGTAGATGGTTTGGACACCGACCTCCCCACAGCGCTAGAAGCCTGGTTCCTGGACTCAGTAGCAGGCAAAGCCTTCTTCTGCACCTTCCAGATCCTCTTCTACGCGCTAAGGCCAATGATGGTCTACCAGATCCCGATGACCCTCACTCACGCCGCGAACGTGGCAGTGCAGCTCATCTTCGACTACATCATCGTCCAGTCCTTTGGTGGGAAGGCTCTAGGCTACTTTATCCTGAGCTCCTTCCTTGCTGGCTCGCTGCACCCGTGCGCAGGCCATTTCATCGCCGAACATTACGTGTTCTCTCAGCACCAGCGCTCGACGGAGGCCGCAGCGGCGCCTTCGGCGAAGGTTGCGCCGCCACCGGAGACGTACTCTTACTATGGCGCGTTGAACGCCTTGACGTACAACGTTGGCCTGCACAACGAACACCATGACTTCCCAGCCATCCCGTGGACGAGGTTGTGGAAGCTTAATGAGATCGCAAATGAGTTCTACAGGGATCTGCCATGCCATTACAGCTGGGTTGGCGTTACCTGGCAGTTCATCATGGACAAGGAGGTTGGCTTGTGGTGCAGGGTGAAGAGGAAGGAAGGAGGCAGGAAGGTCGGAGCTGGAAGCGGTTAAGCACGCTCAGCCTGTAGAACTAACTCGATAGATGTATCAACAACAACGCTCGCTTTTCCTGGAACTCGCATTGTCATCTTCAGCGCCCACCTCCCACCTCATAGTGCGCCTCGCGGAAAACTTTCAATTACATAGTGCACGCCACGTACCGATGGCTCGTCCTAGCTCCACTGCCTCATACGTCTCTCCTGGCACTTGTCAACACTCTCGCCTCCCACTGCGGTGTACGTCCTCCAGGTAGCCATCCAGTCAATCGTACTGACGCCGCTCGGGAAACTCCGAACCTGCTCTACGACGCTTCTCGATCAGGATACCGTACTTCACAGTCAGCACACACCACTTTGCGCGACAGAGCTCTGTTTCCTCGAATGTCTTGTGTTCGTGGTACGCACACAAATCGTGCCGATACAGTGGAGTGGAGAATTTGATATCGGGATGGCTAGCATTCTCGCAGTGACGGCCATCCAGGCACTTCCCACAATCTTTACAGCTAGAGAGCTGGGTCGAAAGAGTGAGCGCCCTCGCCAGAGCAGCATGAGGCAGTGCTTCGAGGTCCTCGCACTTTTGAAGCGATCGAGGCAGGAGGTCGTACGCGAAAGCCTCGAGCCAGAAGTCGTATAGTGGTGAACCTGGTGGTAGGTTCTCGAACACCTCGGCGAACTCGCTCAGATGTGGCCACCTGCCCTTTTGGGGCCGGTTATCGGGGACTCTCTCTGGCTCTCCGTCAAAGTCTCCATCGTCCGCATTCCATAACTCCCCTTTCAGCGCCTTGGTTTGGACAACCTCCATCACAGCGGACCGGAAACCTTGGGTATCGTACTTGTCACCGAAGATGTAGAGATCGTGCAGGGAACGCCACGGCCACGTCAATGGGTCATCTGCGACATAGTCCTCTTCATATTCGTCGTCTTCACTCTCTCCATCATCTTTCTCTTTTCCTCCGCTCTCGCCTTGTCGCTTTCCGTCTGCTGCTGCGATAATGCGCTGTCCACCATGCTCTGCATCTCTGGAGGCGTTTGAGACGCTCTGACGGACTTCGGATGTATCTTCCTCCGCAACATTCTCGGGATCATGCCAAATCTTGTTGGTATAGAGCCAGCCTACGAACGCCTCGAAAGTTTCAATCGCCTCGGAGATCGTTATGACACCTTCTCTGCCCTCGGCAAACCCATCACCGAAAGCTTTGGCGAAGTACTTCGATCGACCGCAGATGAGACCTTTTGGTATGTGAAACTCCTTGGCATCACCACCATCAAGTACGACGACGGTGACCAGAGTTGGCTTGAATAAAGTGCTAATCGCAAGTTAGTACCGTCACCTAGCAAAATCGGAAATGTGGGAACCGACCTCATACGAAGCTTGCCGCTGGTCGTTGAACATTGGGAACCTGCCATGACTGCCTTCGTCGCTTCCATCTCTGCTGCAGATCAGGTCCTGCGCATGAATATACTGCAACAAGGAAGTCGAAGGGAAGCGGGGCGGTCGGCGGTGGTCGCTTAAAGAGAAAGATGGAGTTGCACGTGATGGGTGCACGGACCATCTGCGAAGTGAATGTTGCGCTTCACTATCAGCAGATAACGAACCTTTAGACACACAGGTGCCTGCAAATCAGCTTGTCGCATTCACTACATACAGGTGCCATCAGCGGACCACTGCTTACGCAAAGCAGACAGCAAAATTGCAGTGGTCACGATCAGGCAAAACTCGATCGGTAGAAGGCTGATTGTGTCCGAAAAATCTACAAAACTCTACCAACGAATGTCCAATACTCAATTCCCAAAACATGCTCCAAACGCTACCAAAACGCTAAAGCATCATACTTCGCCGTCTACTGGCCGCTCTTTCTGATCTCCCAGTCCCGGCGCCTTCGCCTCCTATCCCGTTCCCATCTGATCTGGAAGAAATCAAACCCTTCTTCGACACCAACTTCTCAGATCCAACGCCGACATCCTTCGGAACGGATGAGTGCCGCCTATGGCCCTTAGCTTTCGCTCTGGGGTCCAGGCTATTGGAGGTGTTGGAGGCAGTGGAGGCGGGTGAAGAGCTGTCCTTGAAGTCATAGATATCGAGGTCTTCCATTTTCTTGACGGCAGCATCCAGGTCTGTACCCAGAGGTTGATGTGGCTGTTGTTGGGAGGACTCGCGACGTCGACGGCCGGTAGACATTAGGGCTGATATGGTTGCTGAAGCTGCTGAGCGCTGAAGGTTCGGCGCCTGGTCCGCATCTTCAGGATAAGCAGGCGGAACAACATCGCTGGCCGGACTGCCCACCGCGGGAGGAGCAGCGTCAGAGATCGAGGGCATACTCTTCCACGCCTCTCCATCCTCCTCATCATCGATGGGCTCCTGCTTAATCTTTACAATCCCCTCTCTCCCGCCAACCGAAGACGAATTCGAGCTCATAGCCCTCCTTGGATCCTGAAGACCAGAGATGGCATCCACCATTTGCTTGGTCGGCCGTCGCATTTTGGCGTTCAAGCTCGGTTCGGCATAGTTGACTGCACTCCGCGCTCTCCTCGAAGGACGGGTACCGCCATCTGTCGCTGTGCTCAATGTGCTGAGGTCTCCGGGTGGAGGTGTGCCGGCGCGGCTATTGTCGATATTGCGGTGGGATGCTGAAGGTTCAGAAGGCGTAGGGGAGAAGAGATCAGGTGGCGCGGGTGTCTTTGGTGGTACCTCACTTGTGGAAGTCTCGGGCGGCGGTGGGAGCTCGATGGTGGGGAGGATCATGTCTTCTGCTGGCGTGGGTTGAGGGATAGCGGAGGCTCTCCGTGAGCGGAATTGCGAGCGTGCGGAGGCGGATGTTGAGCGTGGAGCTGGTGGTTTTGCTGGCTTCTCCGGTAACTTGCCAGTGGGCTTGTCAGAGTTGGCGGGTACTTTTCGTGGCGACATGTTGGTGCTCTTGTCGCCCAGGACCTTCCGGGCCGGTTTCGGTGGTGTGGCGACCGTCTCTGGGATGGCTTCTGCAGGTTCGTGCTGCTCCGGAACATCCTTCGCTTCGCCCGCTGCTGCTCTCCGGCTGAAGGAGAAGTCGTCCTTGCTCGGCGGTTTGATCGGCTTGTCGAGGTCTCGGTCTGCCAACTTCCTTTTCGCCCCCGTACGTAACATGGTGGAAGACTCGGCAGCCTCTCCCTTCGCAGGCGACTGCGCGGGCAGTATCGAATGCCTTCGGATCTCAAGCTTGGGATGCCCATCCTTCCGCTTTCTCCTCGTCTCAAGGTTGACAGAGAGGCTTGCAGGCAGCTCTTCGGTCTCAGCGTCCTTCGACATGCTCTTAGAGGCCGAAGGCGAGACTTGCTTAACTGGATCCTCGTAGTCGAAGTGCGCTATTGGTGGTGGTCCGAGGTCAGGAGACTCATTGCTGCTATGGTCCGACAATCGTATCGCCTGGATCTCGTCCGCGCCGAGTGTTCGTCGCGGGTATTGCTTGTCTTCCGTAATGGTTGGCATCTGATTCTCTCTCATGACCTCCGTCAATGGCTGCCGTTCCCTCCACTGTCCCTCGACCGCCTTTCCTTCCTTCGGCATAGCCCTTATATCCTCCACCTCTTCTTGTCGCAGACTGTCGATGCCATCAACCAGCCCACTCAATTCCGCTATTTTCGCATGTAAACCCTCCTTGACCCTCTGCACCGCATCCTCTGCCACTGTTCGCCGTTGAGCATTGTAAAGCTCACTCTGCAGCCCAAATACTTGCTCCCTCAGTTCCAAATTATCCGCCAGTAGTTTGCTCACTTCAATCTCCAAGCTCCGTATGCGAAGGGACTGGTTGCTGTTGTTCTTCGCGAGCTCGCGGTTCTGTCGTATGAATCGGCGTTTCACTTCATCGAAATCAGCTGGTGGTCTTTGGACGATTAAGCGGCTTTTCGTGCGCATCGCAATCCTTCTTCACTTTCAGCAGTATGTTCGGTGTGAGAATAGTACTTACGAGCATCAACACTCTCCAGCCCCGGTTGCGCCGTCAGAGTGGTCGAGGCAGGCGCGACGGCAGGTGGCTCGTTTAGCCGGGCCATATGCTCCTGCTATTATGATGATGCTAGGCATACAAGGATAGCGGGTGGTATGTTGTGTATTGCTGCTGCCGTCTCCAAGTGATATGCGACAGGATGAATTCGTGATGCAGTGTTTGTTTAGGGCAAGCCGACGGGGCAACGGCTTCTCGGGTACACTTCGGATAAGCGCGTCGCGTGTAAGGTGGGGCTATTAGACTTCCATCTGCATTAGAGAGGTAGGCTCTTGGTGGACGTCTCGAGAGCAAGCATACCACAGTGCATTGCGACGGCCTACCACGACGACACAGAGTCACAGATTTGAACGCGACCATGTCCTACGCCCATCGCCAAACCACGCACACCCTCCCCTCCCACATCCGCCCCTCTTCAGGTTTCGGCCACACAAACCCGTCCACCAGCACCCAGTCCTCGATCTTACAATCCCGGATCAATGAGAAGAAAGTCGAGCTCGAGAACTTGCGCCAACTGCGCGACTTGAGCGCAGGACTTGCAGGGCAAATGCAGCAACTAGAGGAAAAGTTGGGGACCTTGAGTAATGGGACGGAAGCTGTTGCTGCGGTGCTGGGGAATTGGAATCAGGTGTTGAGGGCGATATATATGGCTAGTGGTATGTATAGGACTTGCTGAGCCGTGGTAGTGGAAGCGGGTAAGGGCATGAGGCTGACGATTGTGTAGCTAAGATACCGAAGCCGAAAGAGGCTGAGGGAGAGCCAGAGGAGACGATGGCATTGCCGCAGACGCTTGTTCGAATACCTCTACAGCAGGCTGAGGCTATGCAGAAGGAGGCTGAAGCTTCTGAGACCGCTGCGGACTGAGGATGGCGAAAGCAGTGACGAGCAGTGAATGACACGGTGCTGAAATGCCCAGCGAGGAGGCCAGGGAGGACAGCAGCGTCCCAAGTATTGCTGACATTCAACCTGGAGCCAACGTGCTCGACAGCGCCTTAGTAGCTGCGGTGTGCATGCGGAGATCCAATGTAGCTGTACCGCAGACACACAGCTGAGATTGACGGCTCTCTGTCACATGCAAATCTTGCGTTCGGAAAGCACGGTCCGGTCCGTGGAACCAGCATCGCACCCGCCTTGAATTCTCCAAAAGCCGCCGAACATTTCCAACAGTTCGCCGAACACATCGTCCTCCAAATCCGCACTCTCCAGTCGACGCTTTCCACACGACAGCATGGCGTCACCGAAGCCCAACGGCGCTCTCGTCCTACCAAAGCCTGGTGTACAGATGCTGGGAAGCAGCAGTATCAGCTCGCTGTATAAGCCGGACATGGTGACGGTCTATGTCGGCAAGGACAAGCGTGAGTTTCAGGTCCCTAAGGGCTTGCTCTGCGGGTTGTCAGAGTACTTCGAGAAGGCATTTGGGGAGCGGTTCTCCGAGGGAAAGAATGGAGAGATTCATCTGCTTGAAGTGAAGCACTGGGTATTTGCATGCTTTGTTGGGTGGCTTTATACGCAGCGCATCTTCTGGGAGCATTCGTCCGCCGTGGTGGATGGCTTTGAGGACCAGCCAGAGATTGATCATGGTCTCGCGGAAGGATGTGAGGAAATGGTCGACCGCTTGAACGATGCCGAATTCGTCGATCCTACAACATGGCAGTGGTCCTACCTCCTCGACCTCTACATCTTCGCAGACATGTACGACGCCAGACGTCTGCGGACATCCGTAATGGAGCAGATCCAGCTTAAGGCGTTCCAGGAGACACCGTGCATGTACCTTCAACCGTCGTACGGCGAGTACGCGAGCGCCTTTAACAACCTGCCAGTTACCTCTCCACTTTGCGCACTCCTTATGGACATGTTGACTTTCAATGCTACTCCGGAAGCTCTAGTGGAGTCCTCGAAAGCGGAGGTCTTGCCTATCAGCATTCTGGCCAAGTTGATGCTCAAGGGCGTGCAGCTCGCTCGGTGCCTGGAATGCAGAGACTGTTACCGAGGTCTGCGCTGCAAGAACACTAGCCATCCGGACATCAAGAGCAGCGTGGCACCGTTCGATCAAGACATGTGCTTGTACCATGAGCATACCAGCGACGAGGAGAAGAAGGCATGCTGCCTTAGGTGGAACCAACTCTACCTTGAGCGGGACATCTACCAGAAGCATCGTCTCTGCGGATAGCGAGGAAAGGGATACGTTGCTGCGAGGAGGTGGAGCGAGGAGAGAGGGATACGGCAGGCGATGGCTGGGCAGGATTGGCGATACCTTCAGGAGAAGAATTGATCTAATCGGCCAACAAAGGAATGATCGTGTTCTTCGTCTGTGTCCGTGAAAGGGACCTTTTACTATATTAGGTACGTCACAGCACAAAAAGCATCTGCCTACTCCACGGAGAATACTTGTCGCTCGCAGTCATGTTTTGCACAATAGTCTCCCTCAGTCGGTGATTGGCCACTCTGACCCAGCGGTGATGACGGGTGATGACGGAGATTGAGAGTGTCCGTCTAGCAGCTTCGCAGCCTCAAAGGCGGTTCAGCTGTCACATGTCAATCTGGTGCATTCGACAAGCGCGGTCCAATCCGTGCGTCTGCCATCGTTCCTTCCAGACGGGTTCCACTGGACACCAAAACACCGAACCTTTTCTCCCTCCGCCATACGCTCGCTCACTGCCATCATCGCCAACAATACCAAGCTCAATGCTCTCTGTCAACACCATGGCGTCTCCCGCAAACGACGGCGCTCTCGGCGTGCGAAAGTCTGGCGCTTCACCTAGAGGCTTCAACATGAGCGCGCTTTTGCAGCCTGAGATCATTACCGTCTTGGTCGGCCCGGATCAGTGCAAATACCGACTCCCAAAAGCACCAGTGCGTGGTGGTTCCGCCTATCTCGAAAAAGCGTTCGGCACCAACTTCGCAGAGGGCCAACAGGGAAAGTTAGAGTTGAAGGAGATGAAGCCCTGGATCTTCACTTGTTTTGTGGGCTGGCTGTACACGCAAAGGGTGTTTTGGGAAAAGACAGCTGCGTCGTCATTCGACTATGGGGATGAACAGCCAGCCTTAGACATGGACATTGGTGATGAGGAAGCGAGTAACATGACAGAGTCCGACCTTGAAGGTCCGACGAATTGGGATTGGAACTATCTCTTCGAGCTCTACGTCTTTGCCGATGCCTATGACATTCGACCTCTGCGCACCGCTGTCCTGGAGACCATCCAGATAAGAGCTTTTCGACACCTTCCAAAGAGCTACTACTTCCCATCTTTGAAACAATCGGCATTCGTCTTCAACAATCTGCCAGCCTCATCGCCGCTCTACGGATTCCTATTAGAGATTGTCGCTTACTACATTCAGCCCACTCCGCTCAACGCCGCCACGAAGTACGAAGTATTGCCGACCAGTGCACTTGCGCGGACCTTTCCGCTGACCATGCAGCTAGAACGCCGCGCAAACTGCAGCAGTTGCGGAAGAGGTGTGCCTTGCGACAGGGCCCAACCTCCCGATGTCAAGAGCAAGCATCCACCATCCGCAGACGACCCTAGTATGTTTCACGAACATGATTCTGCCGAGAAGAGGGCACTCTGTCAATATAAGTGGAAGAAGCTGGTCATTGACAGGGACTTGGAATTCTTGTGAGGCACCGCGAAGTATCACTGGGGTGATGGTTGCACGCCGGTTTGCGAGGGAGGCACCAGCAGCTGGGGGGATGATAGGGCTGGAATTTGGGTGGCAAGAGATGGCAAGTGAGGCGCTGGGCGATTGGAAAGGCGCTGCTTCGATACCGAGTGTCACCACATGAACGTCAGACGTTCAGGCCAGCGGAGACTGAGCAAAGCGTTGTGCCTCGGATACATATGATTGAGTGAATGCACTGCCTATTCAGAGTTCCCAAGTCACTTGTTTCAGGATCGCAGATCGCAAACGAAGCGGTCTTTTCCCACCACGCTAAAGTTGCAGTGAATGCTGCTCTACCTTCCAGAAGCACCGCGACAATACGTTTAGGCGGGGATCCGGTTTCCCAAATACTTCACCATTACATCAAGCGGATTACACACCATTTCCGCAGTACGCAACCTCTTCAGTACGACTTCGCAGGCTTGGTCACTTGCCCACCGAAACAAGCATCGAGCCATTGTTGGGTAAATGCAGCGCAGCACATATTACCGCAATATGGATATCCGGTAAGTCACAGCAGAAGCTCCAATAAGTACTCCGCGACCGCTAACAAGTGGGTAGCACTATGTTCAAGCCTTCCCTCATCACCGTCAAGGTGGGTAAAGATGGCTGCGAGTTCCAGATCCCGTGCGGTCTCCTCTGCGGCAGCTCACCGTACTTCGAGCGTGCGCTGAGCGACAAGTTCGAGGAGGGTCAGACCGGTGTTATCACACTCAAGGAAGCGAAGGAGTGGGTGTTCGAATGCTTTGTCGGCTGGCTGTATACGCAAAAAATATTCCTCGCCGAGCCTGCGCGTGACGTCGATGTCAGCGCCGAAGGTGCCGCAAAAGAAGCTGAGGATCAGCCAGCCGGTGCGACGTCGAAGAGTGTGTTGCTCGATGACACCGGCTGTATCAAGCAGCACGGCGGTGACAACCTTCACACCCCTGTACCGGATAGTCCAATCACATGGTCCTGGCGCGCTTTATTCGACCTCTACATCTTCGGCGACAAGCACGACATCGGGCGGTTCCGGGCAGCAGTGATGGAGGTGGTGCAGCTCAAGGCCTTGCAAACCTTCCCTCGTGCTTATGCCTCACCGGATTTCCCAGACTGGAAGCTCGTCCTCGACAACTTACCAGACACATCACCACTGCATAAATTCTGGCTGGAAAGACTCATCTACGACATTGAACCGGAAAGCTTGAGCAAAGTGAGCCGGTTCGAAGTTCTCCCACCATCACTGGTTGCAACCATAGCCTCAACATCGCTGCAGTTGGTCCGTTGTATGCGGTGCCAAAAGTGCAACGCCGGCCGAGGCGAGCAGTGCTATGCGGACAGCCATCCAGACGTGAAGTCTTCGTGGCCGGCCTACCGTGTTGATCCCTGCATCTACCATGAGCATAGGCTGGGAGAGGAGAGGTTGTTGTGCATGGCGAAGTGGAATATGCTGATCAGCGAGCACCAGATCAAGATGATGGGGGACGATGGACAGGGCGATGAATACTCGTACTAAATGGTCTGCGGAGGATGGCGGTCTTGGATGAGAGCAGTACTGGATAAGACTACTAGCGCTATGCTCATGCTTCAGCGTCATGTGATGTAACCAGAGTGAAGATTCTACATATACATCGTTCCCAAGCGAAGCCAGACATTATTTCACCGACCCTTGCTGCATGCTCGCAGAGACTACGGCTGACCACTTGGTCTCCTGACCGCCTCCATCCCGGTTCTCGGCGATATTTGGGGAGACAATTCATCGCTTCGCAGGAGTCACTCTTCAAGAAGGCACCCAATGGCTCACGCATGCTAACAATGGCATCTTGGTCAGCAAGCGAAGCTGGTATTACCCTGAGCTGAGAAGAATGACCGTGGCATATGACCACCTGTGCCTGATCACCGTTGACATCACACGGCGAGGCTGCTGGTGTCATGAAGTATAAGTATACGGGAGAGGCATCCTCTAGCTAGCTTTGCCCTGTCCCCCATCGAACAAAGGTTCATCAGCTACTGTATTCCTCTCTCGAGTATTGCTTCCGCTTCCGCTCCCTCTTAGCGAGACATCCCATACCAGCATCTTCCACCAAGATAACGAGCTCAAACTCAAACACCCGAACCATGACACTCATGGCGCCCTCTCCAGACAACACAGCCTTCCTCCTCATCCCAGGCGCCTTCTGCCCCGGCTCCTTCTGGTCCAAAGTAACCTCCACCCTCATCGCCGCAGGCTACACAGTCCGCGAGATCAACAGCCCCTCTATAGGCAACCTCAACTCTCCAGCAACCTTCTACGACGATGCAGCCAACGTCCGGTCCGTAGCAGCAGCTCTCATGGATAAAGGGAAGGACGTCGTCATAGCGGCAAATAGCTACGGCTGCATGATCGCTACGGAAGCCGTTAAAGGCCTGACGAAAGCAGAGCGGGAGAGCGATGGACAGAGTGAGGGCGGCGAGCTCCTCGGGCTAGTATTCTTCGGCTTTCTCCTCCCAACACTAGGCATCACAACACATGAGCTAGTAGGCGGTGTCATAGCCGCGCAGACAACCTCCGATAAACCCTTCATCGATGCTCCGCCGCCTGAGTACGCTACGATGGTTGCTGGCGTGCTCTTCCCGTCCTTGCCCGAAGACGAGCAAGTCCGATATGGGTCGGCCATGGGCTGTCAGTCAGTACAAGCGTTCCACGATAAATTGACTTACGAGGGATACTTGGAGGTGCCGCTTACATATGTGGTCACTGGGAGGGATAAAGCTCTGTCGCCTGATTTGCAGCACAAAAGCATAGATGCTCTGGTCGCGAGCGGGAAAGGGAGTGTGAGGAAGCTCGTTAAGGATTGGGACCATTGCGGTATGCTGTCGAGCCCGGACGAAGTTGTGCAAGTATTGCTCGAGGCCGCTGGGTGAAGACAGTAGTGACCGCTACGTCATCGTCCGCACTGTTGTCTGTGTTTCGCTTGGGAACAATGTATAGGTAGAATCTCCACTCTGGGTACTGTACAATATCTATTGGGCTGTCTGCTTAGCATCTACACCGTCAGCAAGATCAGCGGGTGAGTCTGCGAAGCCTTCGACACCACTTTGCACCATACACTCCTCGCTCTGGCTCTCAACCGTCGATCCAAGCCTTTCCACCGATGAGACGGGCGTCTGGAGACGCTTGCCCAGACTGTCCTTCAGCTCACCGCTGAAATCCATACTCCGCTCGAACCTCTGCCTCTCAAGCAGCTGCTTCAACTTCTGCTTGTCTCTGAACCGATTGATCGTCGTGTTTGTCCAATCACTCCACACATCACCACTCTGCTCCGCGCGGCGAATAGCGTCCATCAAGCCCTCAGCATCCTGCGAAGCAGCGTACCCGCCAATCAAAGACGTCCACGTAACATGGCTGGGCTCGATGCCCTTATTGCGCATATACACAAACACCTGTTCAGCCAGCTTCATCTCGCCACGACGAGCGAAGCCGTGCCCAAAGATACTCCAGGTATACACATCTGGTTCAGCTTGCTTGACGCCTGCAGATTCGGGCAGTGGGCGTTGCATGTCCTTGACCACTTGCGCAGCTTGCAGCAAAGTGCTCTTCGAGCGCGTGAAGCAATTCAGGAAGATGTTCGATATATGCGGAATCGCTGCGCAGGGCGCTAGAGCTTCATCGCCGGCTTCTACGAGTTCACGCCAGCGGTTGTAGAGATCGACAGCTTCCTTTGAGTTGGCAATGTGTTCGAGATACACCCAGAGCAGGTACCCGATGACCCAAGTGGAGGGAATTGCTGGCTTGGCCACGTCGGTCGAGGCTTGGGGAGCATGAGCCGATGGCTGAGACAATGGCAAGCCTAAACGCTGAAGAGGCGACGGGTCGTAGAATTGGGTGTAGGCAGCAGCAAGCGTAGAGAAAGCGGTCGTGGGGTGATGTTTCGAATGGTGCAGCGCGAGACAATGCAGGATCTCGCCGCTAACAATCGGGTTCGATCGGATGTCTCCAAAAGTGATTGCGTCTTCTATCACACTCCCTAGCAGCTCGACATTGTCAATGTCCAGTTTGCAAGCCTTCAGGCGGATCGCGCAGGTATGGGCGTATGGCTCAAAGCCTTGTTCGCGCATAGAGCGGTACAGGTTGTGGGCGGTTTCCAAGTCGCCAGCTTCCACGGCGTTCAGCATGATGATGGTGTAGATCCTTGATGACATGTGTATACCTATGCTGACCAGATGCTCGATCAGGCGCAGGCACAGACGCAAGCCATCAGATCGAGCGCAGGACCTGCGCAGTAAGGTAGAGCAGCCGCTGCGGAACGCGAAGGATCTGATATCAATGCCGGCATCCTTAGCCTCGAGAAGTGCATCAAGAGAGCGCTCGATCTGGTCGTGCTTGCCGAAGTAGTCGGCAAAGTGCAGCAGCGTGTGTCCGCCTACCTTGACCTTCTGCAGCTTGATGACAGCCCAAAGCTCCTTGACCTGCGCATCAGAGCAATATGGCAGCAGCAGACTGATGAAGCCTCCGCGGAACACAAATTGCTCCTTTGTCTCTCGATCTATCAGCCCAATAAAGCTCTGGATCAGCGTGCGAAATCGAAGATTCTGCCGGACGCCGTAAAGTTCGACCACATTTGTGTAATGACGCGCCAGCGCCTGCAAACAATCCTCGACCCAATTAATCGGCGGGTAAAGTGGGACGTTAGTGGCAGACAGGAACTCCATGAGCTTTGATTTGTCGTGGCGTAATAGATAGAGCGCGACATCGGACCAGATCTCTCGTTCAAGCTTGTCGTACTTGCGAGCAACATCGGTCAAAGGTCTTGCCTGTCTGTCTTGACCGAGCTTGTCCAAGACCTCCTTGGTCCATTCGAGTGCTTCGGCGCTGATGTCAAGCTCTGCTTGCTCATGGCGGTACTCTGGCAATCCCTTGTCGTCTCTGCGTGCCAGTCTGGCGTACCTCAAGCTCCATGCCGACGAATACACAGCGGATGTTCGCAACTCAGACCTGATGGACGCGTGCCTCTCTCTAACCTTTTTGCCCCTGCCTTCCCTCCATGCAGAAAGTCTTGCTTTGACCCGCGCTCGGGCAGTTCGATCGGTCGGAAGTGTATACGCCTCGTCGCGCTTAGACCGGGCCGTGCCACGACTTCTTCTGACCTCTTTGCGAGTCTTGCTGCCTGCGGTGAAAGCGACGTTTCTGGTGATACTGGTCTCGTCCGCCTTGGGTGTTGCACCATAGCCTTCCAGCACAAAGTCCAGATAGTCGGGGCTTCCAAAATTCAGCTGCCGGGCGGTCTGAGAACACTGAACAGTCTCATCTTTCGGGCGCTCTGCGAGGGCGGTGGTGTAGGTCCGCTGCTTCGGACGGAGGTTCTGCCATTGGAGCTGGCATATTGGTCGCCGGATCGTAAGTCGCGATCCTGTGCTATGGATAGCAGCGCGTATGAGAGGAGCCCATAGTGGCATAGGCGGACATTGAGGGCGGCTTTATGAAGATGCGATGGTCAAGGAGATGGAAGCATGTGCAAATCAGTCGTACGGCTTCGGCGATCGATTAGGAGAAACGCCGCAAAGTCTAAGTCTGCGCAGAAATGCACCTGACTCGCGATGTGCTTTTCCTGCCAAATGTTCTTGCTCTATTCCTCCAACACACCCCGCGTCAAGTACACTCATCGCAGACTTCACTGGACAGACTTCCAAAAATGGCCTCAACACAAGCGCTCAGTGCCGCTGCGCAGGACCGAAAAGCTCGCCTTGCCCAGCTCAAGTCACTCAAGCGCAAGCAACCAGACTCTTACCAGGAGGTAGACGATGAAGCACCAGTCCCAAAGTCACCACGGAATGGCTTAGACGCATCAGATCCAGACGTAACCAGCACATATCTCTCGGGCAGGAATTACGATGCAGAGACGAAAGGACCAAAACTAGGCTTCGAGACTGCACCCTCAGACGGCAGGGAGACGCTCGAGAACAAGGCAGCTGCTCTTGCGCTTGAAGCGAAACAGCAAGCGGAGGCAGAAGAGAAAGCAGATAAGCCCCTAGATCTGTTTAAACTACAGCCCAAGAAGCCGAACTGGGATCTCAAGCGGGATCTGGACAGGAAGCTGGAGACACTGAATGTGCGGACTGACAATGCGATTGCACGATTAGTGCGTGAGAGGGTGCAGAACCAGCAAAAAGCGGCGAAAACGAAGGCTGGGGTTGCGAACGGGAATGCGAACGGCTCGTCGAAGGGTGATGGTGAAGGAGAGGCGGTGGGCATGGAAGGAGCTTCGCTTGTGGAAGCGACGAATGCGCGAGAGCGTGAGGATGAAGAAGAGACTCGGAGGGAACGTGAGGAGGACGAGGCATTGCTAGATGGAAGCTGAACGGTCGGCAGAATTCACAAGTCCCGGTAGCAAATGCACAGAGATGGCGCGGAGTCCCGTCGCCGTGCAATCAAAGACGGGAAGAGCGGAGTCCCAAACAGTGTGTAATGGAAGATGCCACCTTCCGCCACTGAAGTGCATTAATATGTGTTGCTTCTCCTAGGAGATACTGAACACGCAGGAGCGGCGCGAGGTTCGGCTACTGCAGCGATGCACGAGCGAGCGAGAGAGGCAAGAAGAGCGCTCATCTGCCAAAGGAAGATGCCTTCATGGGTCGCTTAAGCGCCTCAATAGCCGTTGATCCCTCATATCGGTCACGGAGAGTGCATACGGACCCAGGTCCGTATCTCGGAGCGCATTTGAACTCAGAGTGTGTGCTAAACATGCTCTGGACGTGATCTCAACCCCAGACATACTCGAAGGACACACCTTAATCACGCACTCGCTCTCATGTCGATACTCGATAGCGCAGCCTCGCAAGTCTATCGCGCACCCGTTCCGGCGCGACCCGTGCAACGTGGTGGTCCACCGTTCACAGCACATGTCTACCCACAGGTGCAAAGTCGCGCACGAGCACATATAGTGTTGGTGGCATATTCCGCATCAACTAGGGCTTACATACGCTCCCCGGCAGGACACGGATGGGATCGATCTTCGATCAGCGGTAGTCGGGAATTGTGTTGCTGCAAGTACGCGAGGCAGATAGATTCAGAAGGTACGTACCGTACCAGGTACGGATCGAGTGGATTGCGCTTACAAGAGGCTCTCCGCGCGAGGCGTCGGGCTAGGCCAGCAATATATGCAGGCATGTGGTGGTATGCCAAGATCGGTGGCATGAGGATTGAGACGGACGCGGTACAGTCACGGCAGGAAGGCAACTGCGTGTCTCAGCCGGCCATCTTTTCCTGACCAGCATTCGACAGGGTCGGCGCCGAGGTGCGAAAGGTGGCTTGAAGTGGTTTGCTGCAGGAGACGGAGGAAGGCAATTGGTACGGGGATAAGATCGTCAGCATGTGCATGAAGTTGACAGGTGGTCCTTGCTGCTCACTCGCGATACTCACTCAGATCCTAGGAGGAGATCACCGAGACGTGGCTCCTTCTGTGTAGGTAGGCAATTAAAACCGGTATCATCCGAGTCAGCAAGCCAGATGGACAGAGCGAAGTTCGATCTCGGACCTGGTTCTGCAATCAATTTCAATGAAAGCACGGGTCAGACCTCTCGTCAACCCCGCTCGTTCTGTGCATTAATGCTGTGGCGTTGGTACG
This sequence comes from Neocatenulostroma microsporum, assembly GCA_022814695.1. Lineage (NCBI taxonomy): Eukaryota > Fungi > Ascomycota > Dothideomycetes > Mycosphaerellales > Teratosphaeriaceae > Neocatenulostroma > Neocatenulostroma microsporum. Next base: position 28,870 of record JAKLLW010000575.1, read on the forward strand.
GTAGCGCGCCTTCCCTTTTGAGTATTGAACGGCATCATGGCCTGTGCACAACCTTGGCTCTGAGCCGATGTTCAAGCAGAGTTCGTACCTTAGGTTATCGTAGTTGACGATGGGACGTGATGGTCGCGCAGTTGAGGCTGCATGTCGTCCAGCAAGCATAGCCATGATATGTGATCGGAGAGTTCTGTCATTGAGGACATGAGTAGGGTAGGTTACGGGCATGACCCCGAGTGAGAAGAAGCTCATGCGAATACGCGATAGCGGGTTAGCGGCTACACCAGGCCCCGCCATGCGATTGGATATGTTGGACATGATGTGCATGCTGCAGCTCTGCGTAAATTGCGCCTTGCCCTCAACGTGATGCCTGCAGAAAGGCTCTCACTCAGCTTTGTAAAAGCTCTTTCCGTTTTCGCTGAGACATCTCAGGCTCCCACGGTTGTGAGGTAGCTGTTTCGAAGAGGTCGTTGAGGTTGCTCGTGTGGCGGAAAGTTGTACCGAAGAAGTTCGGGTTGAGTTCCACCTCCCCAAGTGGC
>JAKLLW010000576.1:0-29390 GCA_022814695.1 Neocatenulostroma microsporum
CTGAGAGATCGCTCATCGTGCTCTGTCGTGCTATGCAGGAGGTCGTCACTTGCGCCCCATAACCGCCGTAAGACCTAGGGTAGCGGGTGCGGGCCAATGATGCCGCCCGGCCTCTAAGATGTGTTTTAAGCGCTTCAGCATTCCCTGTAAGCGCGGCGTCCGCTTCTTCAAGCCGCTGCCTCGCATGTACATCTTGCGTCTCCTCTGTGCTGGCCCGCGGTCTTCTCCTCACTTCCTTTCTGTTTTCGCACTCTCTTGCAGACCATTGTTATCACTGCTCTTGTACATATATATCGCGTGTGTTACTTTGCATGCGTAGACCGGCGATCACATCCAATACGCTCGGCTAAGTGCAGCTCTGACGCCCCAACAACCGCGCGCCGCAGGCCAACAGGAGACCTTCGCCCGCCGCAGCTGCGATAGATACCTGTGCCACCTCCGCCGGTTTCGCTGTAGACTGGCTGAGGCCACACCACTGCTCGAAGACCTCAGGACACTCATCTGCAACGTTGTCGACACTCTGCTAGCCGACCCTAAGCGCGAGTCGCCGCAAGGAGCCGTACAGCAAGTCAGACTCGAGCTCGAGCCTGAGCACCACCAAGACCTCGCCTGATCACGCATTCCTCGGCGCCTTGAGCGCATTTTCGAATTCCTGACGACCGTGTCCGAGAGCCCAACATTCTGGCGTTGCCGTTGATGCTACTTTCTTTTCCGACTTTCTCGGCCCGATATTCGCTTCAAGTGCTGGAACAGCGCGCCAATCTTCAATGAGCGTTATGACTGCCTCGCCGGCGAATGGCCATATGACTCATAGTCTGTCGATGACCAGGACCGAAGTACCTTCTTCTGGCTTTACCGCCGTCAATGGCGATACCCAGAAGAGCACTTTATCCGGGCGAGAGGAGTCTTCGAGGCAAGTCGATGAGGCGTCGGAAGCCGATCAATCGAGACCGGTAGAGCAGTCAGCGTCGCCAGTCCAGTACCATACTCATGGCTGGCGAGCAGACAGCCGCGTCTCGCATCCACCACATCAGGATGGCTCTGGACTGAACAAGCGCAAGCGCTCCATCTCCGCAGGCATCGAAGTACAGACGACTGAGCGTCCGGAACAGTCAGGTCTCGATGGCGCATCATCTCCCAAGCGACGCATGACAAACCACATTGATTCAGCTGTCGACCTCACCTCTCCTAATGTGGTCGGTTTGCCGCCGACTACGTTCCCAGGGGACCGCCGCGCACCCGACCCCAAAGTTGTCGGAACAACATCCCGGTATGCGTTCTATTACGACCGATTTGAGGCTCGACTAATATCTAACAGGGAACCGTCGCCTGTCCCTACATTCCACCGCGGTGAGCCGGTGCCGCCGACGCGGCCTGAAATAGAGGCAGATTTGGCCGAGTCGTTACAGCGCGAACTACATAGAGCGCAGCAGGCGCAACCGCCACCACGAGTCCAAACTCAAGCTCACATTCAGGCGTACACTCAAGCTCAAGCGCAGCCCACCCAGGAGACAGCACCATCGCCCACCGAACATCAGCATGATCAACCGGAGCAGTCGTACAGTCCTGACCAGCACGACGCGGAATACGACAGTAGAAAGCGCAAACGCGTCTTCAGCAATCGTACCAAGACTGGCTGCCACACCTGTAGGTCTCGCAAGAAGAAATGCGACGAAGAGAAACCTATCTGCGGAAACTGTCAGCGAGGGCACTTCGCATGCGGAGGGTACGGACCCAAGCCGCCGGCGAACTTCAAAACTCACGGACCAACAAGCAGAACACCCATAGCTCTGCAGTCAAAGCCAAATTACGAGCCTGCGCATGGGCCATCCACGTACTTCCAGAGCCCTATGGAAGAAGGGCCACGTTATTCGCATTGGGGCCGCATACCGGAACCTGATCCGTTGCATCCTAGTCCGGTCGACTTGAGACAGCCGCCCTCTCATCGTGGTGATGGCTGGGGCAGGGGTCCGGCATGGCCACCCGAACAGCCACCATACATGGAACGACTGCCGCCTGCCGACTTCGCTGGAGTCCCTCCGCTCCACGCATATCCGCAACATCCTCCACCACTACATCCAATCGGCTCATGGACGACAGAGCATCATGCAATGGCGCCTTATCGACCACTGACGAGTCATGGTCCAGGAAGTGATCCGCGAGCCACCATCTCGAATTCGACGACGAGCTCTTCGCGGTCAGCTGCTCTTGCACTTCAGCATAGTGGGCTCAGTGCACTGTCAGAGAAGGACAAGATGTTGCTTGGCCAGCCTTTCCTCGCCTACAAAGACGACCTGCTGCTCAACGATCGCCAGCAATGCAAGGGCGCCCTCGAGCGCTACAACGATGCCGCGAAGACCTCGTCAGGCGTCAGTGCAGAAGAACGCGGACGCCTCTTCAGAGCCATCGTAGACCCTCCCTATCGAAATAGCTACATGAGTCGGCACGAGGTCTATCTTGGCCCGCAGGGTGACGTTGGACGCGAGACAATTGTAGAATCTCCTTTCATATGTGACTATGGCTACAACATCCACCTTGGCGAGGAAGTCTTGATACAGCCGGGCTGCTATATGCAAGACGCTTGTGAGATCTACATCGGGAATCGAACGATCATTGGCCCGAATGTCAAGTTCTATGGCACTACTGCCAGTGTCGACCCCAAGAAACGGAAGGGCAGTCAGGGTACGCTGATCGGTGGTGCCATCAAGGTCGGCGACGATTGCTTCATCGGTGGCGACGTGATCATTATGCCATTCCGGAAGATCGGAAATGGCGCGGTGGTCGGTGCTGGATCGGTAGTCACGAAGGTAAGCTAGACAAGATCTCCCGCACGAACGCTGTATGCTTACTAAGTCGAACAGGACGTCAAAGAGAACACAGTAGTAGCAGGCAACCCTGCGAAGGTCATCCGCAGGATTGAACAAGGGCCCAACGTCGATCGTCATCACAACATTGATATTGAGGAGCAGAACGAGACCATGCGCCGAGAGATGTTTGAAGCTGCCAAGCGTGGCCATGACAGGTAGTACCTGGTCTTGCGATGCAAAGATAGCAAGCAGTGCATATACATACAATCAGAGCTAAAGCTCGTGATGCTCGCGAAGCTGAAGCTTTGGAATCGCCCAGATAAGCCCTTTCTCCACCGCCTTCCTGCCATTCATCGTCATCTCTGAACCCAATGTCCAGAAGGACTGATACCCTGGGCTAAAGTGCTTCCTGACCGGCGCGCTACCTCGATCCAGCACCGTCAGCAACCTCTTCCCTTGTCCTTCTGCCGAGCTCAATGTCCTCCAATGCAAATGCTCAAGCTCATACCGCTGTACGCTCCGGAAGAAGCTTGCCCATCCACCATCCATGCTGACGATGTCGAATAGCTGAAGACGCCTCGTGGAACGACTGAATGCTCGCTGGATCGACAGGATCTCCGCAGCGGTCAGAAGAGATTTATGAATGTGCAGATTCTTGACCTTGACAACATCCGCGGCGTGAGCGGCCTCAATGATGTCCAACCGCAATTGCTCTGCCAGGCTCCGGCTGCACAGGCTTTCCAAAGTGATGGACTCTAGACACTTGAGTGTCGCCACTAATCGCCCGATGGGCATATCGTCCAAGGGGCCTTGATAGGTTCGAATCTGATACGACCGGCCGAGGGCGTAACTGCCGACGATGTGAGGCTGGAACCTGATCGTGAGGCTCTTCAGGTATATCCCCAGCCGAGGACGGGCGATGATGTGCTGTACCCTAGAGCGTGCGGTCTGCTGGACTAGTTGCAGTATGGGGTGTGTACGACTTCCGAAGCTGAACCGTGATGCACCTTCGAGCGATTGACACGTGCGGCGTAGGTTCTTGACATCCTTAATGTCCGCGGCGTCTGCGATTATCCTGATGATTTCTGGAGGCAGTGCGGGAAGTGCATGCGGTGCTGGTTCGGTGCTAACGAACGCTGGGCCTGGCTGATATGTTTGTAAGGTGCTCATGGTGGCGTGCAGCGTAGTAGAATGTCTGGCTGGTGTTGATGATACGCTGTAGTATTGCAGATGTAGCGCGATATTGAACGAGTCTTGCAGCACTCATTGCGTTTATTTACCATTGTAGGGAACGTTTGCCTCGTGGAAGGAGGTCGCCGCACAAGCTCGGGAAAGTGGTGTGCCTGGCTGGGAGGAACCCTCGCGGACCGTCATGAAGTTGCGTCTCCCACAGTCGCGACTCGTTCTTGACCTCCGAGCGACCTGTATAGCTGCTTGATGATCGCGAAGTTATCTGGAGAACTTGTCAAGATCTCTTTCACTATGTCCTGATACCTTGGTAGCTGCAAGATACCGAGCGGTCAATACCACAGCTCCAGCGTCGTTTGGGACCAGGGAGAATGGCAGCAAGTTCCAAAATCTCTCATTGCGCTTATGCACCGTTGCAACGAATGTGCGCCTTGAAGGAAGCCACCACGCAAGCATGGGAAAGAGGTAGACATAACTGGCAGGGACCGTCGCGGATAACCAAGCGCAGGCTTTGTCGGGCAGCAGCGAACGTCTACCAAATGTGTGACCCGCTGTTCGAGTTCAGCCCCCAGCTCGAAACGCTGAGCATCGAAGGTTGGCAGACGATATAGAAGCCAGCCAATGTAGTTTGTTTCCGTACGAAAGAATGTATTGTGTGGTCACTGCGGTCAAGGCGAAGAACGGTATCCCAGCTGGAGCGGATGCAGCAGAAATTGCTAATAGGCGATACAGCAGCACATCGTAGCCTGCATACGTGCAGGATGGAGCAGGATGGAGCAGGATGGAGCAGGATGGAGCAGGCAGATGAGAAGTTCCACGAGACTGCGATGCGGTCAGTGATACCATTTCAGTGTGGCAGAGTACTCTTGTGACTTCAAGAGGCTGGTGTAGATTGGTGTCGGTTGTGAGGAGACTTTCGAATCGCTTTGCTCTCGTACGACACTATCCATATGTGACACACCATTCATGCCATCCCATGCATGCATATAGCCAGGAGCATACCCAGCTCAACCGGCATACCCAATGCGCCCGAAACGCCCAGCATAGACGATACCACCATGCCCTCAGGTAGCCCGCTTGGAAGATGCCGAAGACAGGCATGCTCGTTGATAGCCCACCCGGTTGGTAGCTACCTTATTCGGTATCTAAAGAATTGATGAACTTCTTCATGGACTCGAAGTTGCTGAAGAAGATCATGTTGATGATCATGGATCGCAGGACGGAGACGCCGAGACCTGCCACGCATATCAAGCAAGTCAGCATCGAGCCTTATGGCCGCGAAGATAAGAGAGCAGGACTCACCTCTATAACTTCCACCCTTAAAGAAACTAATATTCGGCCGTGCCGCATGTCCCGATCCCGCACTCAGCAGCGTCTTCTGGTAAACCGTTTTCGCGACGTCGACCGGGTAGATCAGCGAGGATGTCAGCTTGAGAGATTATTAGTGCCTTCCAACATCGCTAGGTAACTTACACACGCCCAACTTACGATCCCGCACAGCCCTCCGGCCACGACTACAGCGTAAGGGGAAGTTGGACTCTTGCCTCGGGCATTCGCCATCAGTTGCTTGGTGGACTCGTAGGTGCTAACAGCGATGTGTGTAAGGGTTAGCAGATGTCTTGGAGAGAAAGCGTGCGGCAGTTTCAGATGTTGGAGACAGCCTTTGAGAGTGCTAGACGTTAGTATACGTACGTGAAATAGATGGCTGTTCCGATTGTGTCGCGGAGGAGATGCAGACGGTAGCCGGCGTAGAGGCCTTGGATCCCGCGGTCCCGGACGAGGCGGCGTGCGGTGTTCCAGGAGCCGGTTTTGAGGTCCAGGTGGGCTGTGGGGTTGACGCGGGCACCTGTCTTGTCGACTTTCACTGCCTCCCGCGCTTCTTTACCTGCCAGCTGCTCGTTGAGCTTCGTGAGCTCGAATGGGCAGGAGAGCGTCGTGATGATAGCGCCCGCCGTTGCGCCCGCGGCTCCAAAGCAAGTCAATGTGTATGCATTAGGGTAGGAGCCTGGCGCATTCGCTATTTGTAGTGGGCTGTGTCCTGTAAGTTGTGTGATGGAGCGGTCGAAGGCGTACTTGGCTTTCTGGTAGATGCTGAAGCTCAGTGTGCGGACTGCTGTCACGCTAAGCATTGGCGGACCGACACCACGCCAGAATGCTCGGAGGCCTTCGGCGCGGTAGGCATCCTTGATGGTATGAGAGAAGCTGGTCTCATAGCTCTGCATGCGGCTCTTGGCGAAGTCGAGCGGGAAAGCCACAAAGGTTGACAGTATGCTGGAGCTGGATGCTGAGATCTCGGTGCGATATCTCTTCGCCCAGCGCTTCACGTCTTTGCTCGGCTGGAAAGCCAGGATGCTAGATTTGGCCTTGGCCTTGGTTGTGGACGACGCATTGTCGGTGGTGGTTTTCGGCTTCTCGTCGTCCGAGCCGGGCATGATATGCGAGCGAGGACTACTGTCCTCAAGGCGTTCGATGGAGCTGCCGTTGGCGCTCCATGAAGCCCGTTGTCGCTCGTCGTGGTCTACAATCGCTGCTGTTTGCTCTGCAGCACGTCCGCTGTGTGGTGGTGTTTGTATGCCGTTTGTTGCAGTCCGCGATGCGATCTGCTGCCTCGCGTATGCGTATGCGAGTATTCTACTCTTCTGTCCTCCGTTCACCGAAGCTCACTATGTCCGCCCCAGCTGCACCCTTGTTCGAGGTCCCAAGAAGTCGACCTTGCTATGGCGATCCAATTCGCGTTTGGACTGCTCCCCTCTTCTTGTTCAATGTCGTGGTTGCTTCGCGTGATCTCTACTCTTCACTCATTGGTTAGCGTTGGCCTTGGTAGTTAGTACATGCAGACGACGGCGTGCGGAGTGATGTGGCGTGGTGTTGGTCTTTCTGCAGCAGCATGCTCCAGCTGTTTGTCAAAGGTGAAAGAGAGCTTCGATGAGCTCGCTGCTGCAGACACTCCACTTTTTTACGCCACTCCCGCTGGAGCATCCCGCAAGCCGCGGAGAGCATTGGGGCCTGAGGGGTGAGATTTGCATGTGACGATGATCGTATCGGGTTGTCAGCTGTACCGTACCCAATACCAAACCTGTGTAACGTATGATGTACGGACGAACGCGCTGATAACTACTCAAAGACGGCTGCACTTGGAGATGTTGCTGTAACGATCACCATTGTGTGAGAAACGGACCTTCTCATTCATCATCATGTCCTAGATTCTCAGGGTATATATGCTCCAACACTCTATGAACATCCCAATGCATCATGCAATATGCAAACTCTCAAAAGCACCCGACCTCAATTCATCAATCATCAATCATCACAGCCAAACCATCCCAATACCACTCCCCACCCCGAACACCAAGAAGCTCCAACCCCAACCAACGATACTCGCGGAGCTAGGCGACTCCTTTCCCGTACTCTGCTCTCCGGTACTCGTAGCACTACAACTCGCAGTCCCGCAAACATGCCCAGAAGGACAACACCCCCGTCCCACATCCGCAGCGCAAGAGTACCAGCCCCCTGCACAAGAGCCTTGCGTCTCTGTCGTTGGAACCACGACCGTGGGGCCTGAGGAAATGATAGCCGTACTGTCCGTAGTAGGGCAATGAGTAGTCTGACAGTCTCTGCCGACCCTACAGCAGCCGCCGAGGTAGTAGGCGGAGCATGCGTAGAAGCCTGTTGGACATGTTGACTCTGTGGATACTGTCGCCGTTGTGGTGGCCACAGAAGCAGCAGAAACGCTGGAATCCGTGCTCACACTCGTCGGCCTAATGGGCGCCCCAGCCGTAAGCGTCGAAGTACTCTGATCCAAGCACAGTCTGCTCGTCCCGCAGATTTGGCCATTGGGGCAGCAGCCTCCTCCGAGAGAAGCTGCGCAGGCTTGAAAGCTCGAGGCGCAGGATATAATGGTCGCGGTAGAGGTGCTGAGGGGAGGCGTACTGAGGATTGTTGTTGGTAAAAGGACGGTTGTGGGGACGCCGTTGGTGGTGGCTGTTACTGTTACTGTGGTCGTATATTCGGAGACTGATACGGAGGTATCGATAGCTGTTGTTGTAGCGGCGGGGATGGCGTAGGTGGTTGTTCCAGGACCGGAAGTTGCTGTGCTGTAGCTCCCACCCGCTACTACGGTGGTCGGTAGTGTTACCACGGTTGTGGCCGTGCCGTAGAATACGCATCCTGATCCTTCGCAGACGGCGCCAGGGATGCAGCACCCGCCGTTGGGGTTGTTCGGGCAGGAAGAGTAGCCTTGGCTCGTATCGCATGTCCCGCAAGAATCTCCGCCACATGTTTCGCCAGTCGGGCAGCAGCACACATTGTCTGATACCGAAGCACATGATTGCCCGCTAGGACAACAGAGATCGGAGCCAAGGGAGCTGCAGGAAGTGGTATCGGCCGGACACGTGAAGTCGCGGACGAAGATGTTGCGGCCGAAGAGAGCGAGCGGCATTCGGTCATGATTCGTGTGCGGTGCTATGGGTGCCATTGCAACGGTAGCATTTGTATATTCCAACTCTGCTGGTATTGTCGACTCTTCGCCAAAGTCCCAGTAGTCCAGGAAGAACTTCTCTCCTTCATCTCCACTCATCTTCCTCACCCCCGCCGGCGCCTGCCATTGCAAACGCTGCTGAAGCTCCAAGTCCCGCTTGATGTGTATTTCGTCTTCCGAAAAGTATTTGACATTTCGAGGGAGATTGTAGGGCCATCCAAGCTCCTCTGCGCCAGTCTGGGTCGCCGAAACCGCGACCAGCAGGCTTGCCGGCAGCGACAGCAGAGCTCCAAGATCCTTCATCTTCCTCTGCTCTTCCAAGTCTGCTGCAGGTAGTACGAAGATGCTTCACACTGTGCAACTAGCCGCCGTCGTCGTCGCACCAAGAGTAAGCAAGCAACCGCTCGTAAACGAAACTCACAGTGAAAATAGGAAACAAGAAAAGGAAAAGTAATCCTCACTTAGCCATTGACAGTAGCAACATAGATACTGTGAGGCTGGTTCTCACCAGAGCGCAAACCTGCTGGTGGTCTTGCAGAAGCAAGCTAGTGAGAGTGAGGCCGAGGAGTGGCTGGGCGTTTTGTGTACGGGAAGATCCGCGTGAGGTTTGCTCGCCTTGAGATTGGATCGGAGAACGACTCTCCAGTCCACATAATAATATCGTCTACTACTCTGTGTCCATCGCCAGTAGCTGAATGAAGTATCCTGTCCGCTATCTCTGCGATCCACCGCCGCGGTCATAGCGTAGAAGGTCCCCTCCCGGGCCACTGCAGGCCGAGCAGGCGAAGGTATTGTAGTATTCTCGGTTCTCTTGGTCTAGACGCTCTCTCTCTTACTATACCTACCCAGCGTTCACAATGCTCCTTCCACGGATGCTCCCGATCGCACTCTTTGCTGGAGCGGCACGATGTGCCTCGAACGCTGCACCACAAGCAGTCATCATTGACACCGACATCATGTCCGACGTGGATGATGTTGGCGCTCTCACGGTAGCAAACGTGTTGCATAACTGCGGTCTGGCGGATATCCGAGGCGTCGCAATCAACACAAATTCAGAATACGGTGCTCTTGCGGCGAGCGTGATCCACACCTACTTCGGCAACGGAGACGTCCCGATTGCTGCTATACGACCTCTGACGAACGAGACATTCTTCGATACGTGGACGTATACGTAAGAATGGACTCTTAAGGGGCGTTTGACCCGTATCTAATGCGACTCCAGGAACGGAGAATACGCAAGCAAAATAGCCTACAACTGGCCCCGAACACTAAACGACACCTCGACAACACCAACACCGGTCGAGATGTATCGCTCTGCCTTAGACGCCGCTTCAAACAACAGCGTAAACATAATCTCAATCGGCTTTCTAACAAACCTAGCCGACTTCCTCCGCTCCCCAGCAGACAACGCAAGTGCCTTATCTGGCCTCGAACTTGTATCGCGCAAGGTCGAGAAGCTCATTGTGATGGGCGGCGAATATCCTTCCGGCTGGGAATTCAATTTCGGCGGTATTGATCCGACAAGCACGCAGTACGTTCTCGAACACTGGCCGAATAACGTACCCATAACTTTCTCCGGCGGAGAGCTGGGCGGGAACATTTACTCCGGCCAACGGATGCGTTCGCACACACCCCTCGATTCTCCTGTCCTCGCAGCCTACCAATGGTACGTTGGACGGTGTAGCACGATTAGGGAGTCGTGGGATCCGATCACGACTTTGTACGGCATTCTTGGTCTGGACGGCTTTTCGAAGTTGGGACTGAAGACACCATTTGCGTATGGAAACGATCATGGGTATAATTCGATTACGAGTTCCAACGGCTCGAATGCTTGGGTGAACGATACGAGCGTGACGAATCAGCATTGGTTGCAGCTGGCGGAGGGGGTGAGGAATGAGAGTGTGGCTTGGATGCTAGACCACTTCTTCACACATGATCCGGTGCAAAGGAGTTGTTTTGGGTTTGATGGGTTAAGAAGTCAATGAGACGAGCGATGTGTCTCGGAGATGATAGAAGCACGAATATGGAGGATGAAAGGGAGGGGTAAAGAAGAGTGATGCAGATGTTGGCTGACCTAGCGGCATCTCCGTAAGAGCTGCGCAATGTTGATCTGCAGGTTTGTCCGCTATGCTGCCTGTGATCGCGGCTAGTGGCGGAAAGCACGTCGTATGGCTTCCTACACCCCGCAAAGCTGATATGAAGTTTTGCCTCGTTGTGCACATCACAAAAATACAATGCTGAGTTGACTAATGCGTGCTTTTGAGAGGTGGAATTCATGTTTGGGTTGCTATGCAAGAATGATAAAGCTGACTACGCATCGGGCTCCTTTTTGATAGGCACATTCTTCCTCCGGTTTCCCCTCCGAGCGTCGATCGCAAGCTCCGCTGGCTCCTGCTTCACGTCGGCCTCCTGCTTGAGAGCAGCGTTCTGCTCGTCCTCGGCCTCCTCTACTTTCGTCTTGGCATCCGCTTTTTGCTCCACGTGCTGTGGTGGCTCCATGCCGCCGCGGCCCCATTCGTCGTGGCGGTCAATCACGCCGTTCGCGACGCGATGTCCCAACATACAGTCCAGCGTTTCCGTCCACCCAAACCTTTCCATCGGCCTCACCCAAGCTTGCCCGCCGCTCCCTGGACCCATCTCCTTCCCCTGCGGTCCATTCGCATCGTTCGCCCGCATCCGATTGGCATCATCGACCCGCAACAAATCTTTGCACAGCTCCGCCAGGATCATACACGACACCGGCACCGGCCAGCCAGTAGGACCTACCTTGTAGAACATCCAATCCCATGTTGTGTGCAGCGAAGAGATCAGTGCGGCATCTGCAGATGTCTCCCACAACGCTTGAGCGACAGTTGGCGGCAAGAAGTACGCAAGGTCATAGTCCCATCTGGGACCATGCTGGACCCAAAGCTGGTACAGTTGGTCATGAGTCGGTGCATCGGGTCGGGAGCCATTGCGGAGTTCTTCCAGGAAAGAGTTGATGGGGTTCCACATGAATAGTCGTGAATCGTGGAACATGGCTCGGTTCGATGGCATGTTGGTGCGGAAGGAAGATCTGCTCGGAGGTGGAGGGATCCTGATATATCTCACTTCATTGAGACAATGGAGCCTGGAGGGCGGTTTGCTCTTATGGATCAAGCATGCCTTTTAGCCGGACCCAGAAGGTTCTCGTAGGATACCGGAAGCTACATGATGCTACAAAGTTGAATCTAGGGGATTCAGACGCATAAGCGCCGGAAGAGTCTCGCAGGCTGCATGCTTTACATCGACCGTGAGCGGTAAAGATGCTTCTGAGAATGTGTGCTATACGCTTCCACCAACGGTACAAGCTAGCGGTGGGTGCATCTTGGGTTTGAAGCTGAGACTGAAGACATGCTGCAACATTGAGAAAACGGGCATCAAATCAAGAGCAACCTGCGGCCGACGAAGCATACGAACTGCAGATACCTTATGGCAGGTATGTGCATCGCAGCGTCTACTTCCCATCTTCGGCTTTCGCTAATAGCGTCTTATCACGAACCTGTTTCACCCAGACTCTTGCTTGATGAAAACCTCCTCCCTTTGCTCTTCGTCCTTCAACGACACGCCAACGTTACCTGACTGTCCCACCGCTGTGCTCTTGTGCTTCACCACTGCACCTTCGCTCTCATCCTTGGACTCCTCTTTGACCTCACATTTGGGCTCCTGCTTCACGGCCTCCGTTCCCTTCACTCCGCCTGCTCCGCCCGAGACAGCTTGATTCTTCCTGTGCTCATCCACCACAGCAACAAAGTCCACGAAATCTTTGCAGAGCTCGGCCAGTAGGATACACCACATCTCCTGCGGCCGTGCTTCGACCAACGCCAGCGCAAGTAGATTGGTCCGCCCAGGCTTCGCGTGATGCATCCATTGCCACTTCTCAGTCAGATATCGCACTTGCCTGGGCAGTCTTTCATCCCACGGAGAAAGAGTGTCGAAGAAGCATATTATTACCTCTGTGACGGACGCCGAGAGCTCGGTATTGCTGGATCCATGCTGTGTGTTTTGAGCTGCTTGCAACAGGCCCTCGTAGGTGGGAGCGGCGACAGGACGTAAGCCCTTCCGAATGCGGTCAAGGAAAGTATGCACGTAGGCAAATATTGACATGGCGGGCAGTTGCTGTTGTACCTGTTGTTGTTGGTCGAGCACGTCTGGGTAGTACTGCAGCTCCCCTGGATGTATCCTGAGGTTGGCTGGTAGATTCAGCACAGGAAGGGTCGGTAATGAGAGCCTCAGGTATGTAAAGCTGATGATCAAAGGCTTTCCTGCTGAAAGCGGTGTGGTTTGCTGGTATGTAGACAAGGTTCTGGACAGCCAGAGCCCCCAATGAATTGCGATTGAATGGACTATTTGATGAAGAAGCAGCAATCGCTGAAGTATGCTCGTGCAGATTCGGCAAAGCATCGCAGGTCTTCGGAGCGCTGGATGGTGACTGCCGGCGCATGCGCTTGCGTATGCATGCATGCACATAACCCTGGAGATATGGTACAGTCGAAACCGCTGCTAGCTCACCGCAGCACCCCAACAGACTGGTCCTGGCATCTGATCACAAGCAGCTCAGAGCCCAACAACATGCCTCCACATATCCCACCACCCAAAGCGATAGATCCGATCAATATCTGCAAGGACGCCATGCGTTCTGGTGTAGCTAGCCAGGAGTCCCGGGGTAAACCTCCCAAGACGGTCGTCATAAAGGCCCAAAAGTGAGCGGCCCAGAAAAGGCCTTCGTTGGCGATCATGGTATCAAGGTAAGGGTGCATTGAGCATAGCCAGTCCGGATGGAGGGTAATTTGGTATCTGAAGTATAGCCAGCCGGCTTGGACAGCTAGGAAGGCGAGGTAGCAGACGAGATGGAGTAGGGCGCTGAAGAATGAGGAGATTGCTGTGGCCGGTCTGCACCTGTGGCGTTCGGCTTTGTTGTGACCGGTCTCTAGGTCTCTCTTTGGCTGACGGCTGTGGGGTTCATTTTGGATTTCGTCCGATTGTTTGGCGATGCCGTGTTGTGGAACGGGCTCGTATGGTGGTGGTGACCGGAGCAGTGGCGACTGTTCTGTGAGTGACATTGTGGTAGCGTGGTGGCAAGAGCTCACTTTGTTAGCAAATGGGAGAAGAGAGCGTTAGAGATTGAAAGTGTGCGCAGTTCTCTGCCTCTTCGTGGCAGATGTGTGACAGTACCACGGTACCGTCGAAACACTCAACCGACGAAGACCATTCCAAGCCACCATCCCACCACCCGATCATTTCGCACCCTGCATTAGTCTCTCCTCAATATCCTTCAAGGATATCATGTCCTTGAAGAACTCCACCAACAATCGCTCCATCTCTGCACGACCCAGCCGATCACCCTCCGTATCAGCTTTCCGCTCACTCATCCCTCTCCACGTGGTCCATCGCCGTTCTATAAAGTCCCACACGTCGTCGTCAGACCTCTCCGCTATGTTGAACATGGCATTGCTGACGAACAGCACCAGCGTTCGACCGATATCGTGAAGTGGGAAAGCTTTATTGTTGAGCTCCTCGGCGATCGTGGCGATACTCTTCTCCCTGTGGGTACTCAGAACTTCCGAGACGAATTTCGTGGTATCGGTAGGTGCTGGGTGCAGGTGAGTTTGTCTTTGAACTTCAAGTTGCTCGAAATACTGTTGCGGGTTCAGCTGTTGTTGTTCAGACAGTGATCGAAATGGCGGCAGCCCTCCCAGATGGTTTCCTCTATCGGGCTGAGCTTGGCTGTGCGATTGCTGGTCGTTGCTGTTCTTCCCTTGATCTGCCATTTCTTCAGACAATCTTGGCACAGGAGCAGTAGAACGATTGGCGTCGACGGGCTGCAGCACTGGATGGCCTTACTTACAAGCCCCCTCATGTTTGCTACAGAACAAGACAACATGTTCGCAGAACCCTCTCGATATCTAATAGCGCATCCTAGAGCTTATGATAGCGAGGAACTCGAGGGACGTCCAGTAGGCTCTCCGACTAGATCTTAGCACGTACTACCCGATGTCTGCTCCCAACATTGAGGACAAATGGTTGGGCTACCGCACCCACAGACCCTTCCGCGCTCGTGAAGATTTGCATGTCTGCACGAAGGAATGTAGTCGTGCCTTGTAGAGATCTCGCGCTTCTCAACGTTCTTCCCATGTACCCCATAAGAGTCAGCTGTACAGGGTATAATCTTCTAGACATGACGTAGGTATACATGTTTGCCAGACACATGCCGGCCTGCCAGGACTCGCAAGCCAGCCAATATCCACCAACGCCATCAAACGCCTCGCTCAGAAGCACCGCACCCCAGTCAAGCAAGCAACGCACTCTCAACACCCTCTCATTCATTTGCCTGATGCTCAAAAACCATCTCCACCCCCTTGACCGGATGCAACAACACCCCCGGCAAACACATCCTTCCTTCCCCTCTAACACTCATCTCCTCAACCTCTCCCCCATCATTGTCGACTTTGTAGCCTAGCCATCGTTTCCAGAGGTTAGGAGAGAAGCCCGCGTGATAGTACCAAGTCGTCCCTAGGAAGTTGTGTTGCCTTTCGTCTGAAAAGACGGAAGTGCGGCTGCCGCCAGCAGCGCCATTGAGGCCGTTATTAAATATAGCGGATAGATAGGAGGTAGGCCACGCGCGATCAATATAAACCGGGTGCGGCACGTAAACAGCCTTAAACCCATGGTGCAGCGCACAGGATCCCGGCCACATTTCCGAAAACATCGTGTGGCGTTTCAGGGCAGTTTCGCGATGCATTGTTTCCAGTAATCTCCTGCTAAGCCGACTCGCGGTTATTATAGCGGTGCGGCGAGGCGGGTATTGGGAAGAAGTATTATAGCCAGTGACGTCCTCTGCAAGGATCCAGTTCGTCCGATGAGGATCGAACAGCGGGTTAAAAGTAATGAAATCTGCTTCTTCGCCTACTCCCCAGGTATACTTATCCGCGTCGTAAGTGGTAGGCGGTACGGGATCGTTCTCAGGATCAACAGTCGTGTCGCCTTCGCCTGTAGGCGGTAAAGGTCCCCAGATCGGCTTTTCCGCGTGCCCCCTTCCTTCAGCATCAAGAGGGTGCTTGGAGTTAGCATCCTGTCCCATCTTATTATACATGGACGCTTTGCCTGCGGTACCGTGCTCCGTTTGGACTCGAACCATCTGCCGGAAATCCTCCCAACTACCGTGTTCGGAGGGGACGTAGAAGCGGCCGTTGCGTTCCCAAAGACCTTTGCGCGGTTGTTCCTTCGCCCACGCACTCACTTGATTGAAGAGGTGGTAGAAGTGGCCCGTGTAGCGGACATCCATCTCCCAGTGCCAGAAAAACTCGTATTCGGGGTGTTTGTGCGCGAAGTATTGGACGGGCATGTATGTTGAGCGATAAGCGCCGTGGACGGGGAGATCGCGGTAGAAGGACTCGGAGACGCCGCCGTAGATGAGACCCATTTGCCTTTCGCTCCAGAGAGTTCCCATTCCCTCGAATTCTTTAGGGAGGGAGCGGGTAAGGACGTCATTGTAGGTTTGCTCGTCGCTCCAGATAGGGAGGTTATCGTCTTTGACGTGGATGAGGAAGTGGATTGTGTATTCGCCGGAAGAGTAGAGGGAGAGTTCGGACATGAGGGCGCGGAGGTAGAAGAGGTCTTCTGGGTCGTATTGGTAGTCTGCCCATGTTCTTATTATCACGGCTGTTCTTGGTAGGAGCTTCTTGCCGTGCGGGCCTTCCATGGTATCGTTTACTTCGTTGGAGGGGAGTTCTCGCCATGGTCCGCCTGTGCCCATGGAGGTGAAGAAGTTGTTTAGCTGTTTCGGTGGAGGAGGGAAACGGTGAGCGTTTGCTTCTAAGCAGGCGTCTTGGGCGTCGGACCATTTGATGGTGCGGTAGTCAATTTCTGTGCCTTCGCCGCCTTCCCAGACGGCTTCACTGTCTTCTCTCTCGCCGGTCATTCCTGCTCCGCTACCGCCGAACTTGCGACTGTAGCCATACCCGTAAGGTCCCAAGCGACCGTACCGCTCAAAGCAGATATCATCTCTCAAACCAAGCAATGAATGAGACCCCATGATCGGATCCGGAAAGCCCTTCGGTACGCCCTTATACGCCAACAACCCCGGTACCTCAAGCTTAGTCTTATTATCCAAATAGCACTTCACACCCTGCTCATACTCCCCCATCTCAAATCTACTCCCCGGAGTAAACCGCGTACCACGTCCCGCTATCCCCACCTCTCTCTTCTCAAACCCCGTCCCATCCTTAGGATTAACTACATCCTCCGTCTTCTTCTGCCGCATAGCCGCCTCCTGCAGTACCCTCAACTCCTCCTCGTCGCTTCCCGCAGGATACTCCGGCACATTGCTCTCCTTATCCACCAACATCCTAATACCGCCATGATATCTCTTCAAAAACGGGAATTGCTCCCACGCGGGCGGGGGTGGAGGAGGTTTCTTCAAGCCCAATTTCACTTCTGCTTGGCTTGTCCAGGAAGAGCGGACGAGGTAGAAGATGAAGATCAAGAGGGAGCAGGAGATGGCGAGAGTGAAGTAGCGGCTGAAGCGCCGGCGGGGGAGGTGGTAGGCGAAGGAGGGTTTGCTGTTGCTGGACGAGGGTTGGCCGAGCATGGGTTCATCTGAGCGTACTAGGTCGGGTGCTGAGTCGGAGTCGGAGGAGTAGCGCCGCTTTTCGGGGTCGACGAGGGCGCCGGAGAGGGAGCGGTAGCGGCCCTGTGAGGGCATCGTGAAGGATTGCGCTCAAGGACAGTAGTTATATGGTCTGCATCTGGCGCTGCGATTGCTGGTGTTCGTCTCGTTTGTAGGGTAGGAACGCGAGGTGTCTCTGTGGGAGGGCGGGTTGCTTGTTACTTTCTTCGTATAATGTACAGGAGTCCGGGCAGACGCGACTCTGCGCTTTTGCTATGTACAACTGCAGACAGTAGTTCGTGGCTATGTACAGATTAATGTTCCATCCAATGCGCCAAGATGGGGATGTCAACAATCAAAGAGTGGAGTTGGCGACGCCAGACCAGGGTCCGCAGACCCTTCCTTCTTCAACTTCACCATCGTTCTCTCACCACTCTCGCAATGCGGTTCTCGAGCCGTGATATGCATGGCTGATAGAGGATCTTGCTTCTCGATATATCCATGAGCAGCCTGGCCTCTGACAACAGGCGTCCCGCAATGAAGCCATTCAGCAGGATGTGCAGGAAGTCACACACACACACACACACACACACGAGGAACACCAAAAAACATATACACGTCCAGCGATTTGCACTGGTCTGACTCTTCAGAGCGTCTTGAATAGTTACGCTTGTGCACAGTCCCTTCCGATGATCAATGCTTCGCTCATGGCCTGTACAGCGGACCTCCCTCGTATGCATAAGGCCAGGACGAGCACCGAGCATGGCAGCGTGACAGCATTCAATCCTCTGCAAGACCATCACCTACATATACCAAGTCTATAAAGACAACGGCGCTTTGGGGTGATGTGGCTTTGAGCACGTTGACGGCGCGTAGGTGCCTGTCCGTTTGTTCCTCCCGCATACAGCCGTTCACATGCCACCTCCGCCGCAAATTCACTGTGACTGTGAGTGATTAGCGCGGAGTTCTCTTTAGCTACAAATTCTCTTCGACCTTTTTCCTCACCTCCAACAATCTTCTACAGGAAGAAGAGATCTACATCAAGAAGACTTTCTTTAAAGACATCGTACTCAGAGGAACCTACCATATCTTGCCATCGAAGCACACTACCACCCAGTCCAAGTCAGTGATGAGCTTCAACGGCGACGGCCTCCCTGATGCCTTCTCCTTCCAACCTGACGAGGACACCTCGGCCGGTCTGACTGACCAGTCGCAACAACATCCGCACATGCAACCTCCGCCACTCTTAACAACCAATCTCCAAGCCTTCAACGCTCAGCAGCGTACAAGAGTGGAAGCTCCGTCTGCGCACGCAATCCAGAACTACAGGATACAATTTTCCGAGAACGCTCATCTCAGTGACGATCAGATCCGCGAGCGTATCTGGTGGCAGAGGATTAAGGACGTGGAGATGGAGAAGGTGAAGCAGAAGTATCCGGTACCCGCCCAGCAGCAGCAAACATATCAAATGCCTCAGATGCCTCAACAACCCAGCCAACTTCCTCCAGCGGTTCTCGCACATCTCAAGGCTAGACAGCAACAATTGCTCGCACACAATACTGCTGTCCAGCAGCAGTGGCAGCAGCAGGCGCAGTCGACACAGCTCCAAACGTCTCAGACGCCTCAACCAACACTTCATGCTGCTCGTAACGCGCAGACGTTGGCCGCATACCATCAGACTCTCCAGCACGGGACTTTGTTGGAGAAGCAGCGGGCTATGATACAGCGGCAACGGCAGATGGCTGCGCAGAACGAGTCGAACAGAGTTGCGAATCAACAGCGAGGGTTCGGGCAGCAGCAGTCTCAGCATGCGCCAGACCAGACGAACGCAATGCATTCCTACGCAGCACTGACACCTCAGGAGTATGAGGCGTACCTAAATCCACAGACTCAGGCTCAGCAAGGCTATCAACCATACAGCTCTGTCCCGCAACAGGCGATGCAGCATTACCCAGTCCAGCAGCCACAACCGCAATATGCTCAAGCGCCCTCCCTTCAGCAACAATTCACACGTCCTATGCAGCTTGCCTTCCAACAGCAGCCGCAGCAAATGCACAACACTCCAGGACCCGGTTCCCACCCGCAGCCACCGTCCTCCTATCACAACTCCGTCAAGCAACAAGCTGCGGACATGGCAGGTGACCACGCCTTTTGGCAAGTACACACAGTCTATGATAGACCGAACGGCATGCGGGTGGCGGGAACGCGCGAGCAGCTGTTCCTTCAAGAATTAGATCTTCGCAGGCAGATTATGCGTGAGCATTTGGAGTGGACCTCGCATTCACACCCGCCTGCAGGTGAAGCAGCGCCCGCGGCTGCGCCGGCCAGAAACACAAACGCAGACGCGCCGCTCGGTGCATCAAATATGGATAATGAGAACGCTTTCGACTTCGACTTCGACTTCGGGCCAGCACCCGTTCATCCTCCTTCACACCAACCAAACCTCAATAACGCACAAGTGAACGACAACTACGGGCAACACTACGATTTCGGCACTCCTCCGCACCTCGCCACCGCACAACACAACGGATCCCAAGGCCCCCGCCTCTACCATCCGACCCCTAGACAAAATCCTACCTACAACAATCACTACGACTTTGGCACCCCAGACCCTAACATCAACCACCACTACGACTTCGGCTCTCCTCAGCAGCAGGCTTCCAACATGGACCACCCAGACGACCACCTCCACCTAGACTGGCACAACCCCCCCTTCCCCAACGAGCTCTCCCCTGCCCGCTCATCCCCAGTCCCACCACCAAAACGCCGTCGTCGCCGCGGAGGCGCCAAGACCCCACCTCCACCACCCGGCGTTGCGCTCATCAACCCGATACTCTCCGGCGCTCGCCATAACCCGCTCACATTGGCGGAGCTCCAAGCCGCAGACTTCACCAACGCCGAGTTGAGGAATATTCTGGACCGCGTGGTGAATACTGCGGATCTTACAGCGGAGTTGATGCTCTTGCCTCTGCAGGAGAGGATGGGGATTACGGAGAGGTGGAGTGAGTTGAGGGGGTTGAGGGAGGATGATGTTATGTTTGGGCGGTTGTGGAGGAGGGATTTGGAGAGGAGGGTTGTGGAGCTTGCGGGGGATGTTGTTAGGATGAGGGGGGTGGGTAGGGAGGCGCAGGAGGTACAGAGGGTTAAGGATGAAGAGGATTTGCAGAGGCAGATGAGGGAGGTTGGGGAGGGGGGGTTTAAGGTGGAGACGGATTGGTAGTGTGGTTGGAGGTGGCTGTGTGGGTAGAGGGCGTAGGGGGTGTAGGGGTAGTAGGCAGGAGAGTGTGGTGGATAGATTGTGCCGTGTTCGCAAAAAGCGTTGCTCAGCGTTACAGAGGTTTAGATGCAGACAGATACGACATGTTACCTTTGATGCGTCCCGGGCGTGCCATCTCAAGGACAAGATCCGCTTTTAGCAGTCCGATGTGCCTGATGCATAGCAGACGGCGAAGTTGCTTCGGAAGGATGGCAGCAACGTTCATTGTGACCGGCCATCTGAGAAAACATGTGATCCAATGCAGCGAAGCTGCGTGTTTGTAGATAGCAAGGACGGTTCTCGTGATCAACATGTCGATCAAGGTACCAATATGCTTCCGTTGAACTCAGATGGTCGTCGCTTCCTGATTAGGCAGAACTTAAGTTGCGTTCGATGGTACGATCAGCACGCTACTCCACACCGCATATGCAAACACTTCTTCGCGCATGGAGCGGGTTTCTAGTGACTGAAGTGTATGAATGTTTGTGTCCATGGTACGATGGGTTGACAGGCGGTGTGATCGATCTCGATTCTTTCACGTGACTCGACAAGCGCTTTTCTAACCACGAACAGCTAAAGCCTGCTCGCAGCCGTTGGGAAGCGCGAACGGGCGGCTGTTGGCGCGAAGCTTGAGCCTCTCAGCCCTTGGCGGCTTGGGCCGTTCGCCCTTTCCTCCTGACTTGGGCCTGGAGTTGACAGGCGCTGTCAGAAGCTGTTGTCTCAACTGCCACAGTTCCACCGCGCTGCGTATGCCATCTCCATCTGCACCTCCACTACTACAGTTACTACCAATACGACTGCTACACGTCGTCGGCCGCCACTCAAGGGCTGACCGACCGCCCTGACTCGCCCTCGTGGAACTCTCACGGACAGCAAGCGAGCCGCGTATCAGCATCACGGACCCGCGTATATTCTTCCGCCATAGACAGCAGCAAGATCAGGAGCAGCAGCACAGTTACGGCACGGTGCGGAACAATATCAAGAGCTGCGAAGACACACACACACGTACACGACGACGACGTCGAGAGCGACTGAGAGTGGCTCCCCCGGCGCGACCTGGCTGTCGTCTACCAATCGCCCTCCGCCCAAGACGGGAGGGCCGGCACCTCGACCACCACCATGTCCTCCTCCAGCAACGTTGTCGGCGTGCACTACCGCGTCGGCAAGAAGATCGGCGAGGGCAGCTTTGGCGTCATCTTTGAAGGGACTAACCTGCTTAACAATACGCAGGTCGCCATCAAATTCGAGCCCAGGAAGAGCGATGCGCCGCAGCTGAGAGATGAATACCGGACGTACAAGATCTTGGTTGGTTGCCGTGAGTCCTGCCCTGTTTCCTCCTGTACTGACGAATAGCTTTGTTGTAGCACCATACTGGTATGTCAAGGCGGAGCGGAGAAACGAACAGCCATGCTGACTTTGACACGTGATTTGTTACAGCCGGCATACCCAATGTCTACTACTTCGGCCAAGAGGGCTTGCATAACATTCTCGTCATCGACCTCCTGGGCCCTTCCCTCGAGGACCTCTTCGACCACTGCGGCCGCCGATTCTCCACCAAGACCGTGGTGATGGTCGCCAAGCAAATGCTCTCCCGCGTCCAGACGATCCACGAGAAGAACCTCATATACCGCGACATCAAACCCGACAACTTCCTCATCGGCCGCCCCAACACCAAAGCCCAGAACGTGATCCACGTCGTTGACTTCGGTATGGCGAAGCAATACCGAGATCCCAAGACTAAGCAGCATATTCCCTATAGAGAACGGAAGAGCCTCAGTGGCACCGCCAGATACATGAGTATAAACACGCATTTGGGACGAGAACAGAGTCGAAGAGATGATTTGGAGGCCTTGGGACACGTGTTCATGTACTTTCTGCGGGGCGGTCTACCCTGGCAGGGTCTTAAGGCGGCCACTAATAAGCAGAAGTACGAGAAGATTGGGGAGAAGAAACAGACAACGGCTATCAAAGACCTCTGCGATGGTTTTCCGGAGGAGTTCAACAAGTACTTGTCCTACGTCCGGAATCTGGGGTTCGAGGACACACCGGACTATGATTACCTCCGCGATCTCTTCACCAAAGCTCTGCAGGCGACCGGTGAAATTGAGGATGGCGAGTACGATTGGATGAAGTTGAACAACGGCAAAGGATGGGACGTGCCGCAACGAGCCTCGCAATCCCAGCCGCATCGCGAAGCAGGAGGCAATCCTTCTGCTGCCGACCTTAAGGCTGCCGCAGCAGGTGGTGCTGGACAGCGAGCCTCGCGCACACCTATACCGCCGGACAGGCTGAATGCCGACCTCCCCAAGCCCGGGGCCGCCCGTGCACCTGGACAATCTTCTTCTCGTCCTTTGGGTCAGCAAGCAGGGCGAAGACATGATAGTAGAGGTGATCTTGCCGCTAAGCGCGGGTCGAATGGTTTGGCTTTGGACAATGGCGCGCAGGACAATAGCAGCACAGCGCCGCAATTTGCTACCTCGACACCGAATCTCGCTGGACGACTGAGTACAAGCCAATTGCCTTCGCAAAGTCGGCAGGCTAGCGGCACTGCCGCCGCGCAACGGCAGGCTCAGCAGGCACCGCCGCAACAGCAGGCCGAGCAACCGAAGGAGGGGTTCATGCAGAAGATGGTCAGGGTGCTCTGTTGTGGTTAGGACCTGGCGGAGCATGATCAGAACCTTGGTATGTCTCCCTTCTCCCGAAGTCTATTGTGCGGGTGGGACTGGGTCACTCACTGAATTGAATGATAGCCTGGCACTGTTGCATGCATTGTTTCGTCTCGGACAATTCTCGGCTTGGGCGAGCGAGAGAGGCAAAGATGCAGAGCAGACAGGAGAGTAGGGGCGAACGGAGGGGCTGGGAGCAAGAGTTGGAGGACTTTTCCAAGCAGAGGGCGAGACTCAGACGCGTAGAAGCTGAGAAGCGGAAACGGGCTGCTGCTCGCGTGAGCGAAAGGCGCGGTTCCAGTGCTGCTCGTCAGGGCCGTGGGAGTGGTGACGGGCAAGGTGCGGGACCTGGACGCTCAGAACCTGACGATACACCCGGCTACGACCCCGTCGACGGATGGGAACGTTATAGAGCGAGGCGGGAAGGGACCGGACATCAATAATGTATGGAAGTAAAAAATGGGCGTATATGGTATCTGTGAGATGCTGGGAGTGCTTGGGGTTTCGTTTGTTACTGTGAGTGAGCAAGGGCGTTGAGGGCGTCGTTGAGCGTTCCGAGCATTGGGCGCGATACGGGAGGGCATGGGGTATGGATTATGGGTATGGGGATTACTTCTGGTATTTTACTCATTGAGTATTGTTGTCTGTTTGTTTTGTAATGATTATACAAGGTTCTGAAAGCTTTACTTCTGTCACTTTATTTCAAGTGCTAGGTACCTCCTTCGGAGTATGGTATCCTGGTCTCTTCCAGGGATTTAGCTGATGCTTCTCCTTCCTAGGTCACGTCTCTCGATGCAATCTCGGTCCCAGCAAGACCCATCAGTCACAACCTTCCCGCAGACGAGTGTTCAGCAATCTCCTATCAGAGCTGAAGGGTCTGCGTATATGCCTTCTACGCATCGACTGCAAGCGAGACCCTTTGCGCTTTGCGCTTTGCGGCCGAGGGCTACGTAGCCTTGATAACTGTGGTAACTGGACGTGCCACCAGCCAACGTTTGTCGGGGTACATGCAGCATCGTGAAGCGCTCTCTGGCTCGACATGGGATGTATTGCAATGGGGCCCGTATGATAACAGGGAAAGGAACATTAATTGGAAACGCACTATAATAGCTATGGAATCGACCGACATCAATCGGTGGCAGCAAGATAGCCCGTACCCTATGTTGTGCGGCACGCGTGGTACATATATGGCGCTCCCGTCAGGTCTCTCTTGCGCGGAGGATCATACTCATCCAACCAATCCCTCAGCATCGACAGCCTAGACACTTCCTTCCACTATGCGTCTCAGCATGAAAACCGGCGCTCTGTCCTTCCTCTTCACCATGACTCAAGCTGCGCCCTGCGGCCACGCCGACCTCCCTCTTTACCGAGACAATTGCCATTCCAGACTTGGGAGACTACGTTGTCGACTGCGACTACCGATTCGTGAACAATACGTGCGGAGATGACACTCCTATTACGAATACCGTCTGTCGCTCATCCTGTGAGTGCAATACCGAAGCAACTTTGTCGTGCGGCGGTAATGGCGTTTGTAGTGGCGGCTACGTCACCGCGGCATGCAAGGCTACTGGGGGAGACTGTGGTTGTGCCCCGGCCTGAGCGTAGGAATAAATGCGGCATTTGGATTCAAGTAACGGCTCCTGCATTCCCATTTCCCTCTCCCTCTTCTTACTCTACCACGCAATCGCACGGCATGCACAATCGCGATCATAGCTCGAGCACCCTCTCGGTATTACTCTTCGAGTATTGCGTTGTTTCGTAATGATTATACCACAATGATTCTGATGAAAGCTCATGTTCACACTTCACACTGCTTGCATTTATTGATCTGGCTGGCGCGCTCCGATCCCGTAGGCTCGTTCTGATGTTGATGCTGGGCTGTTTAGCCAACACTATCTATCCCGCCCTAGAAAGACCAGCATGACCAACTCCGGACACTTCGCGCAAGCCTCGGATTGTGCGCCACCCAATGCCAACCAAGGTCATTAACCCAAGAACTCCGCACAAACAAGGTGCTCAAACAACGCCTTCGCCGTACCCGATCCCTATGTTCACCCACACCCACCCACATCCTACTCATTGACTCTCCTCCCTCGCTCTCTTCTTACTCCGCCACGGAATCGCATCCCGACACTGCACAGCGACTTGCTTGAACAACCTCCTCCACCCCAAAGGATCGCCCTTAGCCTTCAGAAATCGTACCTCGAGGACTTCCATCTCCCTCATGGAACCCCTCACCTGCACCCTTTCCACCACAACAGTCCCTTGCATAATCTCCTTCCTTGCATCTAACGTCTTGATCCGGAAGGATACAGTATCCTCCTTGCCCTCCAAAGCGGACTGGGATGGCGGAGGCACTATAGGGATGTTGAGCTGAGTGAACGCCGACACGAGGAGAGGGAGCAAGGCGGAGAATGTGTAATGCGAGTAGAATCTCGCCAAGCTGTGGGAGGGGACGATGTCGTTGAAGCGTCGAGCTTGTTGGGTAGCGGTCATTTGGCTGATGGGGACTTGGGAGAATTGGGACATTGAGGGGTCTTCTTCTAGGGCGGAGCGGAGTTCTGCTGAGGTGATTTGGGCGATTGCATTCTTGTCGTCGTGGTTGTTGTTGGTGTGGGAGATTAAGGGTTGTGAGGCGCCTAGGCGAGGTGGTGCTTCCCAGTCGAAGGGGATGTCGGAGATTGGGGTTAGGGGTTGGGTGGAAGGGAGTTTGGAGGTCCAGGCTGGGTCGAGATGCTGGGTGGTGGTTGTGGTGGTGGTGTCGACGTCCATAGCGTCTGCTTCGGTTTGAGCTGGAGGCAATTGCTTTCGCTGCTGCTGTGATGCTGAAACCTCGGCTTCAAAGTTGATGGTCATCCCGTCCATCAACTGTGTTGCCAGCTTGACTTGGTCTACCACCATACCCTGGGCGTTCAGATGTGGGTTCTGCCGTGCGAACCATGGGTGTTGCCGCACGTTGTCCAGTGTAAATCGCTCTGCGGGCTCAATACTCAACATCCCGCGCACGATACTGAGAGCCTCTTCAGGTATTCCACTCCACAGCTCGTCCTTCGGCCTACCATTCGTGTTCACATAGTCGTAGTACTCATAGCTCGTCGCCTTATCCGGCATATCCCAAGGCGTATTACCAGCCAACAACACAAACAGCACAATAGCAATACTCCAAACATCGCTCCCCTGCGGATCATACCCCTCCTTCCCCTCCGTCTGCTGGCTCATCTTCCTCTTCTGATTCCGATTCCCCACCTCCAAGATCTCCGGAGCAATATACGGCGGACTCCCACAAACCATCCCACATCTCTTCCTCCCACTGCCTTCCTTCCCAGGAACCACAAACTGCGTCGCCAGCCCGAAATCCGCCAACTTCAAATCCCCATCTTTACTCAACAACATGTTCTCCGGCTTGATATCTCTGTGCGCTACGCCCTTGCCATGACACCAGCTTATCGCATTAACCAATTGCACGAAATACAAATGCGCCACGTCCTCTGTACATCCTTCATCTGCTTCAATCTTGTCGAATAAGTCCCCGCCGTCGGCGAGTTCGAGACACATCCATAGCCACGCCGTATCTTCGCCATGTGAGAGGAACTTGATGATGTTCTGGTGGCCGGAGACGGAGCGGTGGAGGGCGACTTCGATTGTGAGTTGTTTGGGGCGTAGACGGCCGGCTTTGAAGGCGTGTTCTTTGTGGATGAATTTCACGGCTATTACTGGTGTTGTCGCGGCGCGGGGGACGGCTTTTCGTATGCTGGAAATACTGATTAGTATGAGTAGGCGGTAGACAGGTAAGTGGGATGTACGATGCGTATGCGCCTGAGCCTATGGTCTTGGAGATGAGGCGGAATGGGAGGTTGGTTGGTAGAGGTGCTACTTGTGACTGCGATTCTGGCATTAGCATACACTCTTCCTACGCTTGACTGTTGGCACGTACATTCGGTGGTTGCGCGCCCATCTTGTATTGTACTGTGTAATGCTCTCTACTATTGCAAGATGCGATGTGATCGCGAGGACGATCACGCGAGTGGTGTTTACGTTTATCCTAAAACCGGCTAGCGCCTATGCAGGCACTCAAAGTCCGCGTTTCGAATGCTCTCGTCCGGGTGGCAAGAAGGGCACACATTCACATGCAAACCATGAGCTCACTCGCACAAGACACAAGCAAAGAGTGGATATGATCTCAGTATTTCCATCTCTCAATACTGTACAATACACGTATGCTCTGCCTACCCACTCCAGGTGGCCTCAGGTCTCGCAGTCCCAGTCTCTCGATTCCTCTCTTCCTCCCTGTTCCTGCTCGCAACGGGATCATAATCTCCCTGATAATTAAAAGATGCAAAACGCCTAGCGTTGCTCGTTCGCCCATCGCAATGCACATGATGAACAACCCAACTCAAGAAAACCCCGAAACCCCTGACGCCAGACGCTGTGCAGCAGCAGCACAATCCAAGAGAGGCGATGTGTTGCCTCTTCATGCGCTTTTTCCGGTAGTATATTCTCAATAGCTCTCTCGCAGCTGATCGTGATCGATGTGTTGGCTGTGATATGCCTAGGTGTGCCGCGCTTGGTTGGTGGTGGCTAATGGTAAACCGAATCTCGGGCTAGCCGACAAGTCGAGAGCTGAGTGGCGACCTATTTTCGAAAGGATACGGATATGGCCGACGACCGCATGGACGGCTGCTAATGATGGGAGTAGTGATGGTGGCGAGCAAGGATGAGAGTTGCTCGCTTATGAGATGGAGGTGTTCGCAAAGCTGGTAAGCATGTTTTCAAGGTTGCGCTCCCTGAGGATAGCGGAGTATTTCGGCTCGCGCGAGAACTTGGGCACGGAGTCCTGCAATTACTGTCAGCTCATGCACAACCACCGGTGAGCTTTAGTAACGACTTACGCTAGCCATCAGCTTGAACACACTGCTCTGCGCTTGGTCGAACAAGACCGCCACCTCATCCAAACTCTTCAGCATTTGCTCGTCCTCGCCGACCGCCCTCGTCATCCGTCCTGCCAACGCATTCCGCAGGTTGTGGTCGATGTTCAGCTCACAAGGCGAGCCCGGTGCCAGGAAGGCGTTGTACAAGCTGTAAGCCGACGCAAGCGTTTCCCGAATGACATCCAATCTCGGCGGCGCCGCATCGCGTTTCGCCCTCTCGTACTCAGACAAGAAAGACTTGACCTCAACGTAGAACGCCAGGTTCTCCTCGCAATGCGTCTCCCGCAGATACTCCCGGAACAGCAACCTCAATGCTGGGTCACGAATAATGACCGTCATTCGGTTGGTGTTGGAGTCTCTGACCACGCCCTGTGGTACTTGCCGCAGTGCGGTCTCGGCGCCGTTCACGGACCCGTTAGGACTAGTGATCCAGCCTGCGACTCGCATGCCCTTCTGCGTGATGGCGTACATCACGTGTTTCGAGGCCGCGAACCTGCTGTTAGCGGGCGGTTGGCCTCTCTCGTCTGCGGTGGCTGTGATGAGCTCGTGGTGTATGAACAGGTTGGCAATCTCGAAGACTTCTCGCTTGTCAACCACCGTACAGCAGTCCATCAGCCAGTCGAATGCAGCCTTGCCAGTGAAGCAGTAAGGCGCTTCTCTGTCGTTTCTTCTTGACCGCGTCATCTTCACGCCAATGAGGCCCGTCGCATAGTCGTTCATGGAGTCGGAGTCATCAGGGTTCCTGGAGGACTTCATGTTTGGGCCAGTGTCTCCGGCGAAACGCCTGAACATTACATGCACCGTTGGTTCATCGTCAACAAGTTTATCCGTGTCATTTTCTCGCTCCAGGATGACCAATTGCATCATATTGCGCGGCGAGTCCAGCAGCTCATTGACATGTCTTTGGTGGATGCCGTTTCTTTGGCAGAACCGTGCGAGGACGTGCATGCCCTTGGGTGTGAGTTGCCATACCGAGCTTCTGGAATTGAAGTCCGTCTTGCCATCTACTGACTCCACGAATCTTGCTTCGAGAAACCGTATGCATACCGATCGAGCCATCTCTCTTGCCATTGAAAAGGTGGTAGTCGTCGTCGTGGTTACTATCCGCGACGGGTCCTTGGGATCGGGCATGCGATTCGATTGCGAGAACTTGAGGGAGCCGAGATTGGTAATCGCTTCTTCAGTGGTGAAGGTGTGCTCTATCCGCGAGAATCGTACTCGGTGTGGTGTGAGAGGTAGGCTGACCATGAGCGTGGAGAAGAGGTCCTTGAAGTCCTGTGCATATGCTAGTAAGCGGGCTGTCTTGAAGACGTTGTACACACGTCGTTTGGGAAGGTATGCAGCCATGTAGAGGACGTATCGCTGTTCCCGAAACACCTCAACGGTGCGCCGCATCTTCATGGCGCATTGTCAAAGAGACCAACCTTTTCTAAGATCCGTGA
>JAKLLW010000577.1:0-29361 GCA_022814695.1 Neocatenulostroma microsporum
ATGTGCTGTATGACGCGAGGCGCGATGCGATGGCGCAGTAGCTGATGGTTGGCCGGATAATTGTGTGAGAGGCGAATAAGAAAAGTCCACGAAATTGAGTGGCTCGGCGAGCTGAGCATTTATACTTCGGCAGCCGGAAGGTGGCTGTGCCAAAAGTGCTGGACGTCGATGGTCGGCCCGGCAGCAGTTCGAGCGATGGTATGAGTGTCATTCACATGGAGAGCAAACAGACAATACAGAGACAAGGCGCGTATAAGAGCAAAGGATCACCGAAGGCTGAGATCGTAGGGCTGCGATCTCCGCCGCCAACGAGAACTGGCTGCGGCTGCGCCCATGACTTCTGATCTCGCAATTCCAGCGAATTACAATGACAACAACTCCTTCCAGCAAGCACATTGGTCAACCTCATCACATTATCACCGCAGTCGAGACGCCGGCACGTTACCTCCTAACGTCTTCCCATGGCTTACACTACCCTGATACTGGCGGAGAACGCCATAACTGCCGGATCGTAGCTCTCCGGAACACGCAATTAGAAAAGAGGTCATCTTGCAGTGACCTGGAAGCATGGCCGCCCAACGGTCAAGGGGAGAATCCTACCCCTTAGCTGCAGCTCATGCGCTGGCAGTAAACACCAAGAAGAAGCAATTTACACCATTCAGCCTTCGCAAAGCGCGGCATACCTATCTTGCCTTCTTCCTCGCAATCTGGTGTCCAGCCTTACTTATCAAAAGCATGAAGTCTGGACGAGCCAGTCGCCTTGAAGCGGGTACCTTGCGTGCTTGGTTTAGCCTCGCCTTTTCTGGGACCAATCGAAGTATTTGCCCACGCTTGGTACCCAATGCTTGAGGCGCGAGCTGTTTAAAGGCACCAGAGCTACTGCTGCAGAACAGCTCACTGTGCATAAGGCTTTAGCCGTGGAATCTGAGTACATGGATGGTGCCTGATCATGCTCAGGAGATGGTGTGGAGGACAAGATCCACGCGCACATTGTGTCATGGTGCAGAGCAACGATTGACAGCGCATATAGAGAAGCATCGTGGCGCTGTCAGGTGATCCTTTGGCCTGTTGTGAGGATCAGTTGAGACAAGAAGTGAAATGAGGCTTCTCAGTCGTCACGAGCGCCTGATGTTGCACAAGAAGAAATGATGTTGGGCTACAACGCTTGCTAAGGCTGTCACCACTGCATTGAGTATACTTCTCGTCGCCTCGAACGCACGACCAGGTGCCCGCGTCACTCCAGCGCATTGCGCAGCTCCGCCTACTGTCTTGCAGGTGCGCTCGTTGACGCGCTTGTTCTTTGATCCTCAGATTCGGTAGTGTCGTACGTGGGGTGTCGTGTGACGCAGGCCGCAAGTTCGAGGCCATATGTCAAACAGAAATGTTCGGTATCTGATTGCCGGTGTCGGTATCCTCAGGTCGTACGGCCGCTGGAGCTCAAGCGGGTGTGACTTGCCACTTTCGCCCAGCATGTCCAAATCTGGAGGAAGCTCTCTACGACTCAGCACAAGAAACAGACCGCTGCATCTTCGGGCTTTGTTCGTGTGTCGTACGGTGCTCGCGGTTTTGAGAAGGTGTTCAGGGTGGCGCTTTGTGATGAGAGGGCGGCCAAGCTTCGATCGACGGCCACTGAGATGCTGTCCGTCTTCTTCACGGATCGCACTGGTGCTGCGGCTTGTGCTCGTCCGTCATTGCTGAACAACTTGAACGTTGTTCTTCTTCTTCCACTTCTCCATATCCTCCTGCTTGGTCCGGTACTGCTTCACCAGATCCTCAAGCACCTTCTTCAATCCATCCGCATTTGTCTGCAGCTGAGGAAGGACCTCCTTCACCGTCCGCTCAACAAGCACTCCATTGATCATGCGAAAGCACTTCCGGTCTCCGGGTAGAGGCGTCAATGTCTCCAGCACAAGCCTACAGAGTTCCGATTAGCGAACGAACTACATACTTTGACCAAAGCAACGAAGGGTTCGGCGAGTAAGTTGCTGCAGGTAAGCGAGATCGTGCAGCGGTAGTCGGTACAGACGAACACCAGATGAGGTCGCGTGGGTTCATGCATATCGACCGGTCATAGCGCAACGGCCTCGATGGTGGCGGTGAAGGAAAGTTTTCCAGGGTATATATAGTAGGCTCGGAGAAGTGCCGAACGGTGAAGATGGCGGTGATACACCGTACATCTGACGAATGGCCGGACAGTTGGAAACGAGACGGCGAACGTACTTGTGCTCTTCGGCTTCTTGTTCGACATCGCCAATCTTCCCGGCGATGGCTTGGAGCGTGTCCTTGTAGTTCGAGTATTGGACTTGTAGGTCTACGCGAACGTGTCAGTGACAATTTCATAAGGCCAGGCGGCTGCACTCACCTTGCTGCCTCTTCGCAGATGCCACTTGTTGCGCCATGTTGGCGTGCTGGGGAGGAAATGTTCGTTTGCTGATGGAAACACTACTTCGTCCTGACTAAGCGGAGTTCGGCAAGCCCAACTAGGGCACGCGAGACCAGACGACGAGGCCAGAGTCGCCTTCGAGTCCGGACTTCGATCTCCATCATCACATCATCTCTGCTTCGTCGAATATCTACTTCAAGGCGCGCGCTACAACATGCATCCTCATCTGCACACGAAAGATAATCCGGGTACGTCTACCCATCATGACCGTCCTAGACCTCACACATTGACATGTCTATACAGGATGCGAGGAGATCATGACGGCCCTCGACGAATGCCATGCCCGAGGCTTTTTGTGGAAAGCCATGGGCATGTGCAGTGATATCAAGCGAGATGTTAACAAGTGCTTGCGTGCTGAGCGACTTGAGCGGACGGCGGAGAACAGGGAAAGGGCGAAGGAGAAGAGGCAGAAGATCCAGGCGGTGTGGAAGGAGATCGATGCCAACTCATGAAGGGCACGCAGAAGATCGATACTTTGACAGAGAACATGAGGCGCAGGCTTCGCGTATGAGACCATGTTTGGCGGCGCCACCACGAAAGCGGTGGAGAGGCCGAGCCCATGGTGGGATCACAAGGCAGGCCGCCATGCCGGGATGCTCTTCAGATTTGCGACGACGTACAGAAAGTGTCCGAGATCTAGCAGCAGAGTGATCGCATCCCATGTCAGCCGCTGGCGACTTGAGGGAATCCTCACGTTGGAGGAACGGAGCAAAGAAGGCATGGATTTTGTCCAGTTGAGGGCATGGGTGGCAGAGGCTGTGGGAGGTGAATGATTGTCTTCGTGAAGACAGAAATATTGGTACTACTCAACTTATCAACACGAGCGATGCGCACGATGCCAGCACTACAAGCTCTCTATGTAGTCGTTGCACGGCGATAAAGCTGTCGCGGGAGCTTTGCA
This sequence comes from Neocatenulostroma microsporum, assembly GCA_022814695.1. Classification (NCBI taxonomy): domain Eukaryota; kingdom Fungi; phylum Ascomycota; class Dothideomycetes; order Mycosphaerellales; family Teratosphaeriaceae; genus Neocatenulostroma; species Neocatenulostroma microsporum. Next base: position 3,345 of record JAKLLW010000577.1, read on the forward strand.
TGTGAATATGTGGGGAACACGTCCCGTTTTTCAACTTAGGCAACCACGCCGTTTGCACCTTCCCGTCGGCACTGCTTTGTGTAACCCCCGACCTCACCCTCCAGATTCGACCTTCAACTTTCAGCTTCTCAATTATAGGACTTCTATCCGCGCTCTAGATCTGGTCGGTCACATGCAACATGGACGCAGCACAGGCTTTTGCATCAGACCGCTCGACATTTGAGCAAGAGCTCGACGCCCTGATCAGCGAGGCGGCCAAAGCGGCCAGTCTGACGAACACCACCCCAGCCACCCCAATGACAACTCAGGATCGTACCATGGCAAACAATGCCGTGAGAAAGCGTACAGCCTCCATCATGGACGATAGGTCAAAGAGGCAGAAGCTGGCAGAGCCCGAAGCAGGTAGCGAGAAGATCGCGCTCTCTCCGTCCATCACCAAAGACACGCAGATCGCCCAGATGGCACGTCGACTCGCCGCCGTAGGTCCCACTGGCTCGGACCCCGCCAGTGTCATAGATATGAAACGTGTCGACAATGCAAAGCTGCGCCCGGAATGGCTCGCCAAACGAAGTGCATATCATGCTGGCACGGAATTTCCAAGCGACCCATATCTCCAGAAATGGCTCTGGAACTTCATACAGAGGGAGGGCGTGTCGATAGGTATGCAGCGAATCTTAGAGCAGGTCGACCCTGATGTTTTGGCTACCCTCCAAAGGCGCGGTCTCCTTACCAGTGCTCCTGCTCCTACGCATGAGGCTGCTACCCTTACGTATGAGCAGCATCCACCCCAGCAAGTTACGCCTACGAAGATCGAGAACATGCTCGACGGCAAGGACGCGCATGATCTTCACGTGCACCCCTCTCGCCGCGTGTTGCTCGACCGCCCAGATGCATCGAAGCTCCGTGAGGTCTTCATGGGAAACCCAGCGCGGTCTGCTGCCACTCCGCGTGCCCCCGACTCTGACAGCTCATCGTCATCGAATGTTAAGATGACAGCGCCCACCTCCCACGACAGCAGCTCCGTCACCGCACTGAGTACCCCAGATCTGATGGATCTGATACCCAAAGGGCCCAAGAACCAGACCTGGAACACCCCACGCAATGCAGTAAAGCGCCAATGGGACACCAGCAAGGATGATCTCGACTACGAGGCTCTACTTGAACTTCGCCGCAACGAGAAGCTTGAAGACGTGGATCGCTACGTACCTACCGGAGGAATGCCTCGGCCGCCAAGGCCAGAGAGGTATGGCCGTCCGGTCAGACGCCGCAACAGCTTCTTCCCTTTCGCCAAAATTCCGGAGCCGGTCCAAGCTCGCATCCTTGCCCTCTTGCTGGTGTCTAACGAGCCAGTCAAGATCGACTTCACTTGGTTACGCTCTTTCGTCCAAGGCCACGCTAGGGTTCCATCTGCTTACCAGACCCTTGAGCAAGGCGGAGTGAGATATGAGATCCCCAGTACCTGGAACAAAGTCATCGACGAAGTCACTACCATGCAGGACGATATGGTGCGCTTCAAATTCGCTCTCGAGGATCGCGCACGTCATGCTCGTAAGACTCGTGCGCCGTGCCGTGGGATCACTACCTCCCTCCTTCGGGTCTCCCGTGACCTACATAAGCAAGCTGCCCGGATCTTCTACGGCCAGAACACCTTCTCCTTCCCTTGGGCTAGTACCGCGTGGATGCAGCTGGAGTCATTCCTGGCCACTATCGGGGAGACGAATATCGCGCGTCTACGCAGCTTACGCATCTATGTTCCCCTCTGGCAGGAGGGTATCCACCACGACTTCATCGAAGGCGCTATCCTGGACCTCACGTCCCCCGTCTCCAGGCTCGCCATCATGAAACCGCCAGCTCACGATCGCTTGCTGAGCGCCATCGAACACTCCGTCTCCATCCTCCTCCAAGCCGGCCAGCTTACCAAACTAGAGTTCGAACTCGAGAACGGATCCCTTACAGACATCTGGACCGGTCGATCCACTGACTCCCGTCGCCTTATTCCTGTGGGTGATGCCGAGGAGCATGTGCTACGTAAGCAGAAAGCTGTAGAGATGCTGAAGCAGGCTAGCGAGCGTCTGCAGAGTCCGCCGACGCTGAGGGTCTTTCATGGAGGGAAGTTCTCGGAGCCTGATTGGGCTGGGTTTAAGCGGAGGTCGGCGGGGTTGGTGGCGGAGGCGGAGAGGTATGGGTGGGTTGTTGAGGGAGTGCTTAGGGAGAGGCGTTAGGAGTTGGAGAGTCAATGGCACTCGGCCTAAAGCTTTGTTCAAGTGTAACACAAGACGTGAGCTGGGGCTATGAGTGTCTTGCATATATTCTAAGACTGCATGTGCCGGGACGAAAAGAGTCTGGCCAGCGGCTGAGGGCAGAGCCGAAGGGGCCACTATGCTCGCCATCAGCGATGTGTAATAGCGGTAGCATGATCATACACAGGATGTCTTTGAATCAACTCCTGCATCCTCTATGTGATCGTCGCCAAGCGTCCGCTCTCCGGAGATAGTTCGGCCTTAACGAAGTGAAGTTCCAATTTCTGTTTTAAGCTTCCATGACTCGCGCCAACATCGTCAACTCTGCATACTTTCTCGTGATCTTCCTGATAACGCTGACCTCCTCCACGATGAAGAAAGCATTCGGCGCACGTCGCGTGCCGCGCAAGGTTGGCGTGGACGAGGAAGAGCCTGCGACTGCGAATGAAGCTGGTGATGCATCAGGTATGTCTACCGCAACCACTACCCTCAGTTGCCTGTCTCTGACAAACCGGCATAGTCTTCGACAATTGCTGACTGAAGATGTCGTAGAGCCTACGCTGAAGCGGCCGACCTTCAAGCCTCGCAAGTCCACCAATTTGCGTACTTCAATCGGCGTCTCCTCCGCAGACGACGATGATGCCTCAGATGCAGCGGGTGTGATTACGCCCAAGCGCTCGAACTTGTCGAAGATGGCTGTACAGCGCAACGCCTCGAAGCGTGCCTCCAACCTACCGGCTCGCCGGGCATCGGAAGAGGATGAGGATGAGAGCAGACCAAGCTACAGCGCTTCCTCATTGCAGGAGCTGAAAGATAGCCAACCTACTACGCCTCGCGATGTCCCTACGCCAAACGAAGACACCGAGCTCAGCGATGTCCAGCAAAGCGCGCAAGCCCTCGACCTCTCCTCCAAGTTCGGCTCCTCACTGGCGCGTTACCAGCAACAACAAGCTTCCTCAGCCATCCCCTCAGCAGCCGAGATCGCAGAGAAGAAGGCTCGCCGGTCACGGTTAGCGAAAGAACAGGCTGCAGAGGAATACATATCACTGGACCCAGATGACCCAAGTCTAGACAACGATGGCGAAGACGATGACCCGAATGTCACGCACGATGATCAGGGCAGGCTAGTGCTGAAGGAGAAAGACAAATGGAACCAGGCGGAGAGCAGACTGGTGAGGGATGACGAGGATATCATGGAGGGCTTCGCGGACTTCACGGGTGAAGACAATAGAGTGCAGCTAGGACGGGACGCGGAGAAAGACGCAGCGAGGCAGAGGCGGAAGGATATGGCTGCCCAGATCGCCGCAGCAGAAGGCTCAGACTCTGATTCTGACGACTCTGACGCCAGCGAGAAGGAGCGGAATGCAGCGTATGAGGCAGCGCAAATGAGACACGGGACCTACGCCGCCAGCAATGCGACACCCTCTGATCCTTACGAGCATTTGAGACCGAAGACGCCTGCTGTCATCTCGCCTTTGCCTACTTTAGATGGTGTGCTGGAGCGTTTGAGGAAGCAGTTGAGTGAGATGCAGACGGGAAGAATGAGGAAACTGCAGGAGATGGAGGCGCTGCAGAAGAAGAAGGTGAGGTTGGGAGAGGAGGAAGTTAGGATTCAGAAGGCGTTGAGGGAGACAGCTGAGAAGTTTCAGCTACTCAGGGCGGAGAAGGGAATCGCTGGCAGTGCTGCGCCGGCTGTGAATGCGCCGGCTGGGCTGCTCGCCGCGCCTCCTGCTGGTGAAAAGGTGGAAGGCGTTGATGGTGATGATGAAGGAGCGGATGCTATGGCAGATGCAGAGGTGGAAGACGGCGAAGGTGCAGAGGATGAGGAAGGCGATGAGGACGCTGAGATGGACGGAGCTGGGCATACTGGGCTAGGCTTCACGGGCATGGCTGCTATGCCCGGACAAGGGCTGGGAACTGGGATGGGCATGGCTAGGAGGCCGGATCCCGAGGACGATTGGTAGCTGGCGCCGTTCTAAAAGTTCGGTTGTTACGAGCAACTCCCTATCTACCTCATACCACCCTTTAGAGAGCTGATCACCACCTTGATTCATGGGAACAGATCTTGCCATATATCAGTTTGCTCGAGTAATACTGGAGCACTGGCCATGCCCCGTAAACACTTCAGAAGCAACCAAGGTATTCCGAGCAGGCCAAGACGTTGACTAGATGAACTCAAAGCCATTGTGCATTGGGGATGGTATGCAGTTGGCTACACGCCGATCTGTTACAGGCTGGCAGTGAATGCAGAGAACAGTAACGAATGCTGTTCATACGCCTTTGTGGTGATCCAAGAGACATATCTTCTTTACCGTATGCAACCTTGCTGAGTTGTACGGCTGCGGCTCTCATGGCTTTGATGCAGCGTGGCGGCGATGGCAATTGGAAGGAACAGCAGTCGTTTGTTCTTTGTATTGCTTTCAACGCTGCATCTAGCAGCGACGACGCCTGTTCGCCCCCAATATCTTTCTTCCAGCATAAGCAGGCGACAAACCCGACTTCTTGTCAAACCGTGTTGTGCGTGCTGGACAATGGCAGCGGCAAACACTGAGCATCGTTTGAAAGGCATAGCTTCTCTGGTCCTGTCAATCATTCCCTATCGCTGACCGAGCATGGACACAAGAGACCTCGAAGACCGTCGCCCGCCGGTAAGCACACTCGCACCTGGTGCGGCCAGCCCAGCCAACGCGCAAACACAGCCTCCATCACCCTTTCCGCAAATCGAGAACAAGACAGCCAAAGTCGACGAGTACGACGAATATGACGAGGACCCCGACTCTGCCTGGCACTGCATCTGCGGCAAGAGAGGCCACGATGACGACGACGGCCGCACGGCAGTCCAATGTATAGCTTGCTGCAAATGGCAGCACAGCGGCTGCTTCTACATGCCAGTGTACGACGAAGACATCAAGAATATCGACGGTTATGTCTGTTATGCCTGCAGAGAATGGGCTGCACCAGGCGGTGATCATGAGTTCACCGAGATTGTCGCAGCGGCGAATCGAGGTCAACGGCCGTGGGAGCACAACAGTCGGAAGTTTGAGGTGCTGAATTTGCTGGTGAGGACGGAGTTTGATTGGTTCTGGACGCTTTATGGGAGATTGAATAAGAAGAATATTCAGGCGATCAAGGATGGGAAGACGCTGAGTGGACGGGCGACGCGGAAAGTGAGCGCGACGTATCGCAACAAGGCGGAGAAGAGTGTTAGGACATTGCTGAACCGGCTCAGCCGGCAAGAGGTTGTAGTATTGCATGGCAAGGCGACGGTCGCAGGGGTGACTCGCTCGGTGTTGTATAATGCTCTGCTTCAGCAGGCCACGCACCAAGTGGCGCAGGGGTGGGAGAACTGCAACGAGGAGCTTGGGGTGCTGGCAGAGTTGTTCGGCTGGGTGAAGAAGTAGTGGAGACTACTACCGAATCTCGAAAAGGCTGTCTAGCTTGAATAGAATAGCTTGAGGCAGTGACTGTGGTGACGGCCGCGATGTACCCTATCTGACTCCACGTCGCTTCCCCGTAAGCCGAATTCTCATACCCCAGTCACAAGGTCATACTTTTGTCCCAACGAGGTCAACTGCTTGCCATCCATAATGCTTCAGGCGTTAGATAGGTGCTGCTGTATACCCGAGCCCGATCTCGTTCCAGGAGCGAGCAGGAGTCACGCATCTGGCCTCACTACCTCTTGCCGTACTGCGCCTGACACCTTCTCAACTGCGCAATTGCATTCATCGTTTCCGCCGGATCGTGGTGGCGTAGGTTATACCTTTTCTCTTCAATCGCTGCTATGGCGCGGTCACAGGAGACATCGAAGTCTCGCATAGCAAGCTCGAAATGGACATCCACCGCTTCCAAGCCCCATGAATAGACGTATGGACCTATGCTAAAGTGTCCCAAGAGCTTGAGTGACAGCTCTGGGTTCTTTCTTGCCCGCTGAGCGAGTTGGGCTAAGCTCTCCTGAAGCTCGAGGTCGATTTGATCGGCTGTGTAGACCCGGACCTTTCCCATATCGACGGCGACGTGGCGGACGGCCGTTGCGTTGACCGTTCCGACCTTGCGTTGAAATCTATCGAAGGAGCTCAGCCTTTGGCAAGCACTGTAGTAGTCTGGTGACCTGGTGGAAAAGATCCAGTTGATATTCCCATACACTATCGACAGGTACTCGTCTCGGAATGCTCTACACGTCTTTGCCAGTGCGAGCAGGTGCGTGCTCGCCGGTGGTTCCGTTTGAGGGTATGCGTTGTCGCCATAGCCAGCCCATCGTACTGTCAGCGTGAGGCTCTTAGAAGGTAGCACCAGCTCGTAGATCTCGTTGCGAAGCTCAGGTGACAGCCTCCCGAAGTGAGAGTTCTCCATGTTGTTGTGCAAGAGTTTTGGCTGCTGAAGGAGAGTACAGATGCTGAGGGTCGTTCAGAGGTGTTGAGAAAGAGAGATGTAGGACGCCGCAAGGCTGAACTTGGGCGGCCTCACATCCGACGCGCACTAGCGTGTCTCTTCGCAGAGCCAATGAGAGAGGATTTCTTGAGCGAGAGGACAGGGTCAGTGAGAGCAGTGTTCGCAGTACTTGATATGAGTCTTCTCTACTGAAGCCCTGTTCTTCCCCGTGACTGTTCTCCGCGTGCTACTGCTTCCTCTGCGCGTCTGTAGCGGCCCCTGCATCGCCAGCCGCCGTCCATCACTGCAGAGATCTCTGAACAGCCTCATTCATTGTTCAAGCTCCGTGCCCCAGAATCACGAAGCGCTGGCCTTCAATTGCTTCCATACCTCTCTTTGATGTGCGCCAACTGCCAGGCAGCATTGCGTAAATGATCCCGTTCGATGGGGCGGTTCTCGCTCTGCGCTCGCGTCTCCAATACCGCTATTATGCGGTCACAGGACGCCCAACGGTCACCGGTCGATAGCTCGAGCTTGACTCTTTGGATTAAGTTGGTAAACACTCCTGTAAGCCTGACCGAGAGATTCTTGTCCTTCAATGTCCGGCGACTGATCTGGTCTACGGCTGCTGAGAGATGCTCATCCATCTGTTCCCGAGAGACTGTCCCCACCAAGCCTATATCAACAGACACATGGCGAATTGCCGCGGCATTGAGTTTGCCGACCAAGCTTCGAAACTTGTCGAAGTCATGCAATCTCTGATAGCCTCCCGTCCATGTAAAAGCCCAGGTGACAGATGCATAGAGCATGGGCATGCACTCGTCGCGGAGAGATTTGCAAGTACTCCCAAGTTTGACAAGCGTTACGTCTGACGAAGGTTCGGTTCGAAGCTTTGCTTTGCCGCCGTACTCGCCGTCGTTCCGAATCGTGATCGTGAGTGATGATGGCAGCACAAGCTCGTAGATGTTGTTGCGAAGCTCCGGTGGCAGTCTTCCGAAGTGGGTGTTTTCCACTGCAGTGCGGAGACTGTTGTCGCGTGCTTGTCTACGGCTGGTAGGCCGTCGTGCCTTGGGCATGTTGTACTTGATGTACTGACGGCTTTTACAGACGCCGGAAACGATGTTGTGTGTTGTGGGATGTATGTATCGAAACGTGCGACCAAAGTTGGTTACTAGCGCGCCTTCCGTTTGTGTCCACCGGCACTTGCCGCCGGCGATCCCGAATGCAACCGCTCCCACTGGATGCACAACAGTCCATACGCTTGCTAGAGAGGAGCTTGACAAGCCGGGATGCTTGTGGTGGAGTATGGGCTACTTCACTCAATTCCGATTCTCAGATTGTAATCGCGCGGAAATAGAAGCTGTTGCATAACCCCGATGGTAGCGTCCCAAAGCGCCAATTATCCACTGTGTGTACTGATGGTCTTTACAGACGCTGGAAAAGGCATCATATGTCCGGAGATGTAGAAACTCAAGCTCGTAAGTGGTGTGTTCGCAATGTGTGCCCTTATCTCGTCGTCGCATCGGGCCCTATACAGGTGTCCTTCCGTGCCCTAACCGTCGTTCATCCGTTACTCGTTTAGGTATTATACGCGCCCTCTTCTTCACACCCTATCGGCCTCCTCTCTGCGATCTCATCATACCACTCGCCGCACTCTCCGTGTACACTATAGCCGCCGTCGTGTTGTTTATGCTCAGCGCCGCAGCGCGTTCGTCGCACAGTGGTCGCTCGGCTTTTACCTCTCGCCCATTCGCCGGTCCCAATAGTCCGCTTTCTTTTATGTTCACCAACACTAGCCGCTAGCAATCCCCGATGTAGCAGCCTGCACCTTGACTTGCAACGGTCTATACGCTTGCTAAAGAAGAGGTCAGTACGTCGGGGATGTTTCTGGGGCAGCGTGAACGCCAATTTTAAGTTCGTGGGCCACGCAGAAGTAGGCTTTTTTGCATAACCCCGGCGGCAGCCTCCTGGAGCGCGAGGAATTCATTGGGTGTAATAATGATCGTTACAGAAGCTGCCAGAGGTGTCTTTTGTCGGAGGATGTAGATGTGGAAGCTCGCATTTTCGATCTGTCGCCTGATTCACCGACGCATCTTGCATCTATGTCTATCAAGAGTTGCCGCTAGCGATCCCGGATGCAGCGGCCATCTCCTTGATCTATAAAGATCTATACGGTTGCTGAACAGGAGGCCCGCGACTTGGGGATCATGGATCAGAACGCTCGCTAGGATCGACATAGGCTTAGGTACGTTTGCAGTACGAATTATCCGTAAAGTGTACTGATCATCGTTACAGACGCCGCAAAGAACGTGGTGGGCTGAGACATGCGGACACCGAAGCTCGTAGAATACCTATTAGTATCAGGCCTCCTCGTGTCTTCCCCGACCTTATATCCTGGACCGCCGGCTGGGCGATCTACGAGCTCACGTGCTCCTCGAGAAGGTGGAGATCCTTGACGAGGTCAAGGGTGCCTAGAGGGAGCAAATGACCTTGCAGTCAACCTTCAGCTGTCATCACCTGCATGAATGTTGCTCTTCGTCGCCTGGTAGGCGATACCGGGGCTCATATGCTTCTCGAGAAGGTTGAGATGGACGGCAAAGTAATACCTGCCCAGATGGGGCAACCAAGGCGGCAGTCAACGTCCAACCGTTACTCTCGTTGCACATCTCAGCGCTGTCTGGTTCGTATGAGCTGTCGTAAAGAACACCAGTGCGTAGACGGAGGCTTGGGATGTGGGAGATGGAAATAGCAGGCAGATACATACTATTCGCGGGTATGCACCGATTGACGCAGCGTCCGTCGTAGTAGCGGAATGTCAATGCAACCTGCTGTGCATTTCTCTTGTTCTCATCACACGTACACCGACCTGCGGGTCTTCGGTGCTGACTCTTCAACCGCAGAGCTAGTGAAAGGCTACGCCTCCAGCCTAACTCGTTCCCATCGTACAACCATGCCTCTTGATCACCGTCCCATCTTGCTGATAACATCCCTATGCTGATCTCTCTCCCTACCCACCTCGCTCAGCGGCTGTATACTCCTCAGGTCACCGACCACGTCTTTCGCCTTCCCGAAGTAGACTTCCTGCAGCAGATTCCGCATCCTTGTTTCCATGTCTTCCACCAGCCTGCCAATGTTGACAACATGCGATTGCTCGATCTCCGAGTCCCGCATCCCTTGTAAGTTTTGGTCATTTTGTGTTTGCCGTGTCAAGTTGCCTGCAAGCTCTAGGCTGTCTACGCTCGCTGAAGAGAGGCCAAGGTCCAGTATCACAGTCGAGGTAAGTTTGTAGTGAGCCGACCTCTTCCCGGCTGCTTCGCTGACTTCGAGGACGTGTATACTGTCCCAGCCACCCTTGCCTTTGCTACCTCCTTCGCTGCTGGTCTTCTTGAAAAGCACCACACCAGCGAAGCCTTCGTCCAGTGCCCAGAGGTACGCCGAGCTTACTCCACCCTCATAATACAGCTCCCTGTACACATCCACACCAGCGTTCAGACTCTCTTCCATCCTCCTCACCCTGCCTCCTGGTACGAGGTCCGCAGCATCCTCGGGCTCTATTGGAGGTTCGAACTCGTTAGACCAAGGAGAGCGGTAGGAGGAGCCATCGCGGTTGTAATCGCAGCAGAGGTAGTCGCGGCCGGACTTCGGACAGCGTTTAGATGTGAGGGCGACGTCGACGGAGGAGAGGAGGTCTTCTTCGAGGTCGGGGCGAAGAGAGATTATGGAGTTGAGATTCTGTTGGGTGCGGGAAGGTGGAAGGCGGCGCAGGAGGTCGCTGGGAGGAAGGCTGTTAGCGGATAATTCATGGAAAAGTGAAGGAAAGATAGGCTCACAGGGCTGCGTCGAAGGGGTCTGCCATGATTGTGTTCTCGTGCAGAATGCGCTGTTGCTGCGTTGCGGAGTGCAGGCCAATGCAACGTTGGAAGTTGGAGCGATGCGGTACCTCGATGCGGGGCAATCAGCGTCGACCCTCTGCTTCAACTTCGTTCCAACCTGCTCGACCTTCATAACACCCTTAACCAAAAGTCGGCCTCGACTCTGGACTCGGCCAAGCCGTACAAGATTTCCTAGGTATCAAACAAATCTTCGATGATGAGGGCCGTGGTGACCGCGTCTACGTTGCCGCTCGCAAAGTAGATCACTGAGAGGAATATCCTTTCAATGTGATAACAGTACAACTTTCACTCCCAAAGCGGTTGCGACGGGGTGACGGAGCTAGTGCCGGCTGCGGAACTGGAGCGCGTGGTCTAATTGGCGTATAGACTTACCGGTAAGCGATAAGTTACTATTAACTTATACACGTACTAGTCTATCTAAGGCGAACGCGCTAAAGGTACGGTCACTTAATAGATTCTACTATAATTCTACTATAAACTTCGACCTTTTAAACTTTGACCTTTACGACTACTAATATTACGAATACCGACTACTACCTCTATTGCCGCTTACTATAGCTAAGCTACGAGATCTTTATACTATATAGTTACTATTACTCTAGAATAAGCTACCTTCGCTCTATACTTCGATACGTTTACCGGTCGTAATCTCGTAAGTCCTTTACCTTCTATAGTAAGTCGTTACGCGCTCTTAATCTTAAGTAACCGCTTACTAACGCTCTTATAGGTAGCTACCTTCGCTCTATACTTCGATATATTTACCGGTTGTAATCTTATAAGCCCTTTACCTTCTATAGTAAGTTATTGTACGCTCTTAATCTTAAGCGTTCGTTTACTAACGCTCTTATAGATACCTTCTCTAAAATAGCTCCTACTCCTAAGCTAATACTTTAGCCTCCTTACTTTACCTTCCTCGCTCGCTTCTCGAATACTATAGGTAGTATCCGCTTAAAGCTATACCCGACCTTCTTTAAGCTATCTCGTAAGTAGATCGCTTAGAGCTAGCCTACGTTCGATACCTATAGTAATCTCGTATACTATATTACTACCTCGAAACTAAGATTCTTAAAGGACGACTTCTACCGGATATTTAATAGCTATAGTTATACTAACGTCGGTACTCTATAGAATACTAGCCGCGTCGTCTATACTATTCTCGCTATCGAGAAAATCGAGGACGTTAAGAGTATACTAGACAAGAAGTTTAGAGCTAGAAAGTATAGGCTTACTATTAAGGATATCGAGAGTATACTTAACCTCTTCTAGCTCCTCTACTATAACGATAATATAGCGAACCCTCCGATTATCCGCTTTATAGCTACTCCTATTAATAAGTCCGATAGTAATATAAACCTTAAGCTTACTAAGGAGAAGGACCTAACCGATATATTTAGCCTTCGAGGCTTCTATCCTAGCGCTAAGGTCCTCGAGATAAGTAATATTAACCTATCGAGGGAGTTTAAGTATCCTACTCGTATTAAGTCTTAGATACGTATTCTTAGTACTCTCTTCTACGATACTAGGTATACCGGTTATAAGTATACGGTCTTTATAGTAGATAGGCCGGTACCGCGTCTAGGTACGCCGGCTCTCTATACGATTATAGAGAGCGAGAGGCCGATTAGTAGAAGAGGCTACGACTCCGATTAGGACGATAGTAAGCTCGAGCTCGAGTACCTCTCTAGTATACGCGTTCGTAACTATAAAGAGAGGGAGAAGTAGATAATTTGTAACCGTAAAGAGATAGAGGCGTAGATACGTAAGTATTAGTATAAGAGTATAGGTAAGAAGCTACGTTGTAGAGAGCGTAAGGAGACTAAGAATAAGGTAACTCGTACGGTAGAAGCGGTAGCGGATCGTACGAGAGAGAGTAATATAAGGTACGCGGCTATTACTATAGGCCTATAGAACGAGGACTTCGATAGTAATAGTAATACTAATATCGAGATATCGGACGCTACTAGTAACGATAAGGATAACGATAAGGATAAGGATAACGATAAGGAGGCTAAGGATCTTTATAGGCCTAGTTAAGTAGGCTTTAGCTCGCTACTTCGCTTACTCTAAGAGTCGAGAGGGTAGTTAGTCGTATAGATAATAGCCGCTACTTTATAATAGCGACGATTAGCTTAACGCTCTTATATATCTAGGCCTAGATAGGTACTAAGGAGTAGAATAGATACGTAGTTTAGATAGCTTTACTTACGTTATTCTCTCTAGGTCCGCCTTCGTAGTTCGCCTTTCGCTATATTCTATTGTCTCCGAATAGCGGATCTCGCTTATAGTATACTTACGGTATCTATAAGGAGTCTATATTTCGACCTCGACGTCCTTACCTTCTATAGACGTAGAGCTTTCGGCGTTTCTATAGTAACGAGACTCTAAATAATAAGACTCTACCTCTACGGTTTTAGAGTTTTTCCTCGATATTATTACAATAATCGCTTTTACTAGCCCTTATCTTATAGCGTCGACCTTCGACTTTAAGCGACCTTAGCGAAATCTTTATAAACTACCTCCTTATACCGGCGTACGCTAGCTAAGCTAGCCTCTATAGAATCGAGTAAAGATAGTACCGATATATCCTCTTAGAGCGCTACTAAGCTACGCGAACGTAGAGACGTATACGATAGCCCGTACTCTCTAGACTATAGCGAAAGTAGTAGCGCTATAGAGAGCCGAAGTATAAAGCCTCCGAAATCGAGATCGAGTATAGCTATCGCTTCTACTAAAAAGCCCTACGAGGTTCGTTTACGCCCTTCGTATAGAGCTTTAGCGAAATAGTAGTAAGTAACGGAGTATAATTAGGCGAAGATAACTAAAGCGGTATAGAGGCGATATATCTATATTAGTCGGTTAATAGCTACTTACGAGGGCGTATTAGCTAAGGTAGACTATAAGAGATACGTAGTAGCGAAGAAGAGAGGTAAACCTAGTATTAAGTACGTTATATATACTATAGAGAGTAGGAAGAAGTACGGTAGTATATAGTAGTACGCGATATGTCTACTAGCTAACTATAGCTATAACGTAGAAGCGCCTAACGATAATAAGAACATTCTAGAGGAGGAAGGTAGTAGAGATCTATCTAGTTCGGAGCCTAGCTATTATAAGAGCTATAATACTCTAAGTAAGAGCTATAATACTCTATAGCGGGAGGTAAACTCGCTCCGGGTAGAATTGTAGTTATAGAAAGAGGATAATGTAGCTATATACTAGAGGCTTTTAATAGATAGATAAGGTAGTAGCTACTACGCTAGTAGTATAGACGTACGGCCGAGGGCGCTCTCTTATAAGGCTAGTTTTCTAGAGCGTAGATTAAGCGAATTAAGGGCTTAGAGTAGGGGTCTCGAAATAAAGTAGTCCTAATACGGCTTAGGATCCTTTCTAGGTCTAGAGTTATATCTAAGAGCTACCCTAGTCGAGCGGTAACTAGAATATATATATATCTACCCTTCCCGCTACCTATAACTACCTTCTACTCTCTTATCTTTAGCTCTCTTATCTTTAGCTCTCTTATCTTCTACTTCCTAATCTCCTCTCTCTTCGATAGCTATTATATTACCTCTTACTCGCTCGGCTCCTATACCTCTCTACTTTAAATCTCTCTTCGAACGCTACGACGATACCTACTATAAGCGTAGCGCTAACTATAAATAGGTAGTACCGTACCTTTATTGTCTAAGACCCTTCCTATTTCTATAGCCTAGCGCTTAGAGAGTATCGTTAGTCTAAATATCCTATTAATCCTATCGAGGCTTCTACCTCTATCTATCGATAGTTATAGTAGGTATTAAATAACCTCTATATACCTAAGAACTATAGCTAGAGTATTAATACTCTTACCGAGTATACGCTACTTCCGCTTACTAACGTCCGTACTAGTATAGTAGATCTAGAAGATCGCTATATCGTATACTCTACTATCGATAGCGTATATTAGAACGTTATAGAAACCTATTACGAACGCGACCCTTACTTATTATCGGGCGAGGATATATCGGCTACCGACAAATTCGAAAACTCGATCTATAAGGATACTTTAAACTATACTAGGCTATTCTAGAAGAATCTCGATATAGTAGAGGAGGAGCGACAATCTAAACGTCTTCGCCTTAAGCGCGAACGTACTATATAGAGGAGGTACTAGGAGTACCTTAACGTTATCGCTCCTAGTATAGAGATCTACTTTCCCTCTACTTCTTAGACTATAAAGGATATATAAGGAAGGTATCTAGGCGTATTCGAAGACGACGATACTAAGAAGGAGACGGCGTTAACGCCGGAGTAGTAGCTATACTATACGGACGAAGGTATATATAACGATCCGATAGTTAGATCGAGCGTTTAGAGAGTAGATCGGAAGGTAGAAGACTATAACGCCGAGACTTAGGCCTAATAGCTAGACGATACGTATAGGAGCGAGCGGAGGATATATAAAGCGTAGCTTCTAACGCTAGTAAATAACCGCTTTATTAACTCTAGGCAATAGCTTTCTACCTTATATAGTATACTATAGGGTCGGTAGGGTAGCTAAAAGGATTCTAGATATAGGAGTTCGTTATCTTAGGAGTTAGTAGTAGTTACTTATATATAGCTATATTATTAGAGGTAACGATATACGCTCGCTACCTTTACTTTTCGTATTAGTATATACTCTAGCTATAACTTTCTTAGTATTCTTTCTTTATAGTCTATATTAACCCTTTCCTCTCCCTTTCTTCTAATACTCGATTCTCGGCTAATACGAGTAGTTAGCGTAAAGCGATAGATAATAGCAATATATACGGTAGTAGTCTCTATCCCCTCTCTACCGTACGATCCGAGAAACGATATAACTACTAAGTCTATCGTACTTAGCGCCGAATAGAAGACGCTAAAGAAGGGGAACCGCTATATCTACTAGCTACTTATCGAGCTATTAAGGAAGTGTCGGTACTAGGATTACTTTATTAAGTAGTCGGCTAGAGCTATAGAGGAGTAGACCGTACGCTCTACTCGTAAGGAGACAAGTTTTATACTATAGGAAAGTTAGTTCGAGAGTATAGTTAGTAAGATTTACTATACTATATACGGTACTTAACGTAGTAGGACAATAAATACTTTATATTAGAGGCGTCGACGTAGCTTATCTTCGTACTCCCCTTCTAGTCTTAGATCGATCGCTCGTCCTATAAACTTATCGATACCGTATTATTCGAAGCTAGGTATTATCTCTTCGATAGTCGAGGTCTATAACTATATACTATTAGCGATAGGTTCGTTATAGAAGATCTTACCGGCCTTCTTCGTTATATAATAGTATCCGTTCTATATTTTAATAGTCTTAACCTAGAACCGGTACTCTTCTAGCTACCTTAGCCTATAGCGATCGTCGATTATACTCTACTTCTCGATATTCTTCCTATACCTCGCTCTCTTTACCTAGTAGCGCTTCTACTTAGTAAGTTATACGGTATCGTATAGGATAAATAGCCTTATCTCTACAATATCTAGGACCTTATACTATCGGTAGTAATTTACTATACCTACGAGGTCTTTACCTCTAACTCCGTTCTCTATATATACCGAAATATAGTAGCCGTCTATCGGTATTATCCGACCCTCTAGGAACTAGTTAGAGGCCGGTCGGTAGTAGTAAGGATATTTAAATAGTCCGCTACTTGTATAGCTACCGGGTATCTCCTAGTATCTCGTATAATAGTTATATAACTTCCTACTAGGGTAGCGTAAATATAAGGCGATAATAACTACCTTTATAGCTAGGAAAGTTACGAACTAGTTACTAATATTGTCGATAACGCTATCTAGTCTCCTAATATAGTAATAGTCGTAGCTTCGGTTAAAGTCTCTCTATAGAGCGATATCGTAAGGTAGATTAATATAGCGAAAGCTAGCGTATACTTTAGGATCGCGAGTAAATCGTAATAGCTATCCGTACTAGGTACAATCTACTATAGTATACTAGCTCTAGCCGCCGACTACTATAATATTCTCGTTAATCGAGATATCCTAGACAAGGAAGGTCGAGCTCTAAGCCTCCTCGAATCGGAACCTAATCTACCGTTCGTATAGCCTCTTTATAGAGTTCCTTATACTCTAGGCCTCGTAGTTAGTAAGGCGTCCTATAGTAAGGTCGACCTAGTACTATAACTTAGCCTCGGTACTCGCGCTATACGGTTCTAGAAATATACGGTATCGTAGGCTATAGCTAGCTATCGTAATCGAATAGTAGAACTTGTCGACTTTACTAAGCTTATACTAGTTACGAGGCGAGAGTATATTAAGTATATAGGCGTACGCTTATAGGTTGTCTATAAAGCTATCTATTATAGGATACGAGTAGGTTTAGTTACTATATTTATTATACGATCGGTCGTAATAGGCGTAGCTAAAGACGACTCTAACGTAGGTCTTCCTTTATAGATTCGGTTAAGATTCTAAGTAGCTAGATTAAGGTATAAGTACTAAGGTAGAATATATTATATACGTCTAGTAGTACGAGAAAACCTAGTACGACTATCTTATTATAGTTATATATTCTTACCTTATACTATAGGGCTTATATAGGGTATTAATATTACGGTAGTCGAGGAGCTTTCTAATACCTCTATAGGTTCTAGATAGTAGCGCTCCTAATTTATAGGTACTATTATCTATCCTCCTCTCCTTCTTTCTTCCCTTCCTTATTATACGAAAGCCTAACTTACTATAAGAAGCTCGAGGTACGAGAGTAACTCGATTAGACCCTCTACGAAACTAAGTAACTAATAAGTATACTACCTACGATACCTATCCTTCGCTATACTCTAATAGAACGAGAGTAGTACGAATACTATACTACCTACGAACGGTTCTACGACGAAGACTACTAGATACTATATATAACGAACTTATAACGACGTCTCTAGTAGATACTAACTATAATAACGGCGTCTAAATATAGATAGAGCGTCGAGTACTTAGCCGACTATACGATACTACCGATTATAGACATTTTTCGAAGTATATAGTAGCTAGAGGACCGCTTCCTAGTATTTACTACTATTAACGACGAGTACTAGTAGATATAGGTACTAATCTCTATCTTAGGCGTCGTAACGCTAGCGGTTAATTTTACCGCTCGTACTAACGATACCCGCTAGTTAGGTAGCTACCTCTACTCTTAGTAGGATATAGAGACGGTTCTAGCTCGGTAGAGGAATATAGAGGGGTTAAGGGCGATAATAGAGATAGATAGTAACGGCTCGGAGGATAAGAGGTAGTCTTAGAGAGAGCTATCTAATCGTTCTTTCGAGAGCGTTAAGAGATCTATTATAGAGCCTCGTCCGGTATCTATATTAGTAAGTATAGTATATACCTATAGTATTTAAGAGGGCTATAGCTAGACGAAGTCGCTTTAGTCGTCCGATCTCTATATATCGGTATATTACGCTACTTAACTATTACTATAAAGTATAATATAGTATCGTTACCTCTAGCTATATATAACGCTACCTAACTATAACTAGAAAGTTTAATCTAGTACCGCTCTCTCTAGTAGTATATATTAGTAGCCTCGACGAAGGCTATAGAAAGAGAAGAAGACTTTTAAAGTCGGATAGATACGTATATATATAGTACTACCTAACTATAAATAGAATCCTCTATATAGCGCTAAATAAAATCCGGATACCTCTAAGCGTCTAAGAACCGCCTTAGTAGTACTAGAAGTTAAACCGCTAATAAGCTAACTACTAATAATCTACCTTTAAGCTAAAGACGAAGTTCTCCGAGTCTTCCTTATCTATCTTATCCCTATCTAGTTCGATCTTATCTATAAGTTCTCTACTAACCTCTTAAACCGTTATTAGCCTTCTAGCGACGTCGTCTATATATTCGAAGTATAGGAATAGCTTCTTCCTATATATCGTTTACGCTATATACGTTATATAGGCGAACGCTAGATTAATCGCCTCTAAGCGTAAGATCTAGCCTAGCTCTATCTATATAAACCTCTTTACGCGCCTAGGCCGGAGAGTTAACTAGTACCTCCTAAGGCTATATACTATAAGGCGGTTACGGATCTTATCTCGATAGGTTAGATTACGTTCGAAGTCGGTTAACTCTATAAAGTCCTATAAGAGGAATACCCTAGTCTCTATTATATCTAAGACTATATACTAGGTATATACTCTAATTATATTACTAATATCGCGTATATAGATCCCTCCCTCGACGTAAATAGGTATCTACCTTCTATCTATCGGAGTCTAGGTATCTTCGTCTATACCTAGTATAATATAGAAGGGATACGAGAACTAGCCTCTACGCTTTCTTCTAGTCGTCTAGTTATATAACGTCCTACGATATTAGAGAGCGAGGCTAACGACGATATACTCGACTAGTAGCTAGGTAAGATATTAATTACCGATATTGTCGATAGCGAGTACCTACCTTACCGAATACGCTTAGTTAAATATACTCTAGAAGGACTACTAAAAATAACCGGTCTTTAGTAGGTAGCCTATAGAGACGTTTATATATACTATAGAGTTATAGACGAAACGGATAGGCCGACCGTACTTAGTACGGTCTATTATATAGTACTAGTCCTAATCTTCGTATCTAAGAACGTAGTCGTTAATAAGGAGGTCTTAGACGAGTATTATAGAACCGTAGGTAAAGAGGGGACGATAGTAGATAGTAGTATCTTTACTAGGTTCGGTATAGCTATAGTCGTTCGCCTACTTTATATAGTTCGTTATCTCGCGAGCGCTACTATAAAACTAGTACTACGAGGCCTATTCCTACTATTTAGTCGCTCCTTTAAGGAATAGCTTTCGTCTAATAACGGGTAAGCTATCGGTTATAGAGCGGAAGTACGTAGAGGTTTTACTAAGAGCGTACGTATCTTTAGTAGTTAATTCGTTAAGTACTATCTACTATATATAGATAGGCTAGCGTTCGAAGGCCGATATAATCTTAGTTATACTAGTACTAGTACTAGCGCTAGTAAGTACTTCGTCTATCGTCGTTAGGAAGTAATAATATTAGTTGTACTAGTCCTACTACTAGCGCTAGTAAGTACGTAGTTTGTTATTAGGAAGTAGCCGATTCTATATAGCTTCTACTCGCTACTACAATCGCGACAACGTAGATTCTACTATATGTAACTTGTTCTTTCGTAACTAGGGTATAAGGCTCGGCCGCTAGATAGACATAGGTCTATTTCGGTACGGCTATAGTAGAATATTAGCCGATATAGCTACCGAGTATCTCCGGACGTATAATTAGTATCGCTTAATCGTCTTATCTATCGACCCTAGATAGAATCGCGCTACTTCTTATAAGAATCGCTCTAGAATCTAGGCTACTTATTATTATACGATATCTCCTATATAGCTATATATAGAAGACGAGGTTCTCTTATCTCGAGTAACCTAGTATAGACTTTTTTCGAGTAATTAATACCGTCTAGGGAATAGTACCGTATATAATTCTAGTAGGTCCGTATCTTCTAATATCGTATTATTAGCGCCTATAGCGGAGATCTTATAGATCTTCTACTTTAGTATAGTAGTCGGAGTTATCTTTAAGCGCTATTCTATAGGATACGACGTTCCGGATTACTTATCGTAGAGATTAGGAGGCATTATTAGGGTATAAGCGAAGTATATAATATAGGTCGCGGTATAGATCCTAGTAGTAATAATATCTAGGTATTACTACGTTATATAAACTTCCCTACGCTACCTACGTTCGATAGTCTTTATAGAAGTATATTAAGGGATTTACGAGCGATAACTATATATCTAAGGTAGTAGGACAACCGAAAGAGGACGGCGCTTACTATCGAACGTATCGGTAGCCGAGTCGTCTATTTCTAGTAGTATAAGCTATAGTCGACTAAGATTACGAGAGGTATTCGCGATATCGTAGCGTCGGGTATAGAGTAGAGTATACCGAGTCTAATCTACTAAAGATATATTAGTCTCGCTATATCGTAGCCTACCTAGAGAACTTTACTACCTTTAGCGTTACGAAGGAAGCCTACTCCTTTTATATATCCCTATAATGTCTATACTACGTACCCCCGACCTATAACTAGGTAGTAAGCGTACTACGCTACTAATACCTATAAATACCGAATTACTATCTAAGAGGAGTAAGGCTATAGCGAAGGTACCTAACCTATTCCTTAACCCTAGATACTATAAATCGATAGGAGGTACGGCTTCGGCTTCCTCCTTAGAGATTCCGGTATCGAGTAGCGTAGAAGTCGATCTTAAAGAACGTATACTATCTCCGACTCTAGCTACTAGAGAAGGAGCTATCGCTAGAGTAGCCTACGAAAGAGGCGATATAGAGTTCCGGAAGTACTCTTAGTATAGTAGAGATTGCCTAGCGACCGAGTTTACAAATAGCTCTCGAAGGGATTATAAGACCTATATTACTTATTATATAGATAGGGTAAGTCTTCTCCTTCTAGCTCGCTCCGTTATAGTATATCTTATTGTTCGTAGTCTATTCGTACTATTCGTACCTTATTCGTAGTCTATTCGTAGTCTATTCGTACCTCGCTTTACTTTAGTAGTCGACTAACTTATCTTAGAATACGAAGAGAGGCCGAGGACAAGTAGCGCTAGCGCCCGGTATAGATACTATACTACCTCGACGTAGCTTTAACCTCTCTAACCTAATAGACGTTAATAAAGAAGTCGAGACTCCTATTCTACTACAATCTACTATATAGTAGCCGCTACCGCCCGCGGCGTAGACTATAGGCAGTCTTCGAGGTACCGAGATATAGTTTTTACTAGAATCTAGTGTCGATATTAGTATATCCGATACTTCGGATTACGTCGAGCGCTTATAGCGAGCTTTAGACGCGAGCTAACGCCCTACCTAGATAAACTTACGTTTATATAAGTAGACTAACCGAGGCGACAATAAGCGCGAAGTCTAGGTTTATTTATAGAATAGCCTATCTAAGGCTCTTAGTAAACTTGTCGGTTAGAGAGCTTATAGCCCGAGGCGGCCTCCTAGATATCTAAGTCGACTAATAGATACGAAGGTGTATAATATCGGAGAGATATAGTATATCTACCCTTCCTATAGTATACTATATTTTACTAGTAAAGGGGAGCGGGAGTACGGTACTAGTATAGCGATAGCGTATTATATATATTGTAAAGCTAGTAAGATCCGGAGTATATCTACTATTCTAGAGCTACCTATACTTATTCGTAGGCTTCTTAATAGCGAAGACTCCCGGTTAGAGTACTTCTTAAAGAACCTCTACGAGTATAACGCTACTTTTACCTTTACCTTCTTTAATACTAGCGTAGATACTAGAGTAACTAGAGGCCTAAAGCCGGTTTCGATCTACGGCGAATACTACTACCTTAGTAGTAATATCTATAACTAGGAGAACCCTTAGTTTAGTTAGCTATACTTCTACGACTCTAAGTATATTATTAGGGCGCGCTCGCGAAGGAGTATACTAGATAGAGACCTAGTAGTCGATATTACGTAGCTTATAGAGACTAAGAACGAGTACTTCTATAAGTTTTCTCGTACGAGAGACCTATTTATATCTTATATAGAGCCTAGACGCTTAGTATTTCGTACTATATCTATATAGGTCGTTCTTAAGCCTAGCGCTAATAGGAGGAGGTATAACCGACCGGCCTAGGACGAGGTTAGTACTATACTTATCGATACTACGCCTAATACTCTAGTATAGGCTCGCGACTTCGTACTTTCCGAGCGTAGTCCTAAGGGAGAAGTACTATCGTAGCTATAGCGCGTTAATCGCTACTACCCGGCGTACTTTCTACTATACTACGTTCTCTTCTAGCCTCTCGGTACTCCTAGCTTCTCGTAGGAGCTAAATAATCGGGTAGAGGTATTCCGTTATATAAGTATAAAGGACTACTTTAGCTACCTATTTTATATACGTATCGAAGAGTTCCTAACGATCTTCTAGGGTAGAAGGCTTCTCTAGTAGCTAGCTATCGACGTATACGTAACGATTAATATAAACAATATACTCTAGTACTTAAACAATTAGTCGAAGATCCGAGTAGATAAGTATAAGACTATACTCTCTATAAGTATCTACTAGCGCTAGATAGACGAAGCGGAGTAGTAGCGTTAGAGAATAGAAGTCGGCTTAGATACTCGTATTCGGAGGGGCGTAGATACGCGGACGGTTCTATTAGGTCCGCCTAGAGCCTCTAAGGATATAGAGAGGCTACGGTATCTAGGCGAAGATATTAGCCGACCTAGTATATTACCTATATAATAGCGGATCCTATAGCCGGTTATAGATAGTAATCCCTCTAATACGATATCCTACCTTAGAGTATCGAGGGTAATATTACTAGCTTTCTTTACTAGTAGTAATCGATAGATAGTATAGGCGTTCTATAACTCGATAGCTTTAATAAGAGCTTTCGGTATACTAACGTACTTTATTACCTTTATAGCGAATCCGAAGTAGCCCGAGATTACTCGGTATCTCTTTATAGGCTAGTAGTAGTCCGATTGTCTAGATCTAGTAACCCGGGTATTCGTAAGAAAGGCGAAGGCGTTATTAACCGATATTTAGCGTAGTAATACTTTTAGGTAGTCGTTTACGTAGTACTAGAAGATCGAGTACTAAAAGCGTAGACTCCCTTACCTATACTTACTACTATAGGTAGATAATACCGTAACGCCTAAGATACTCGAGGAGGTAGATTCGTTTATCCTAGCCTAGATACTACTACTAGAGCTCGACCTCGAAGGTATAGTCGCCTCCTTAGTCGCCGAGTATATAACGTATAGTCCTTATAGTCTAGAGTACCCTTAGTAAGTATATATAGAAGCGGGTAAGTATAGTAAGAAGTATCTAAGAGCCTTCTAGGCCGAGACGACGCTTAGAAGTACGTATCCGATATATACTTATCTAAACGATAGTTAGACTTAGTAGAAGCGAAATAGCGCTATCTATTTTAATAATCGATACGTCGTACTATATAATCCGTATCTTCTTAAGCGGTTCTAGTATTATATTAATATAGAGCTAATTAGTACGTACTATTATATTAAGTATATCTATAAGTACGTCTTTAAAGGAGATAACCGGGCTACTCTCGAGCTAGAGAATCCTAATAACGAGATTACTAGGTATATAATAGAGCGCTATATTAGACTAAGCTAGACTATATTTAACGTCTACTCTCTAATATAGCGAGGTTAGATCTATCTATCTATAGAGAAGCTAATTCCTTACCTTCCTAGTAAAGCGTATATCGCGATTACTACTAAGGCCGACGATACTATAGTAGACAATATCGAAGTACCTACTAATAATATTCTAACTAATCGCCGGTAGATAATATAGCTCCTAGCGTAGTTTAAGCTAAATAGGACGTAGACTAGCGCCCTTAGCTTTACCTAGATCGAGATACCGATAAAGTTTTCCTAGAATAAGAGTAGTCGGCGTTAGCTATAGAGGTTAAGAGAGAAGAAGGGTATTAGCTATATAGATGCCTTTTATTCTAGGTATAGTAAGCTATTCTACCTTACTCTATTACTAGGAATATAGCGAGGATATATATCTTTCTAGAATATACGGACTTAAAATTACGTCGTATATCCGATATTCTAAGTAGCGGCTAGGGCTTCTAGAGTTATATCTAATAGTAACGAGTAGGGTATTACTCTCTAAGAGGCTAGGTAGTATACTACTAGTACGTAGATACGGTAGTAGCTACTTATCCTTATTACTACTAGGTTAATTTCTTCGGCGAGCGCCTTATAGAAGGAGAACGTTAGCCTATTTATAGACGATATTCCTAGGCTTCTAGTACGTATTTAGGTCTTCTTAACCTCTAAAGAGGTAGAGCCGTTCGTAGTAGACTATAGTCTATTCCTTATAGGGTTAATACTCGAGGAGAATAACGTCTCTACTTCGGTATACGATCTTCTAGGACCGTAGCGCTTATAGAAGATACGCGCGCCGAATCCTCGCCTAGACGAGTAAAGGGCCTTAGCTCCGAGTAAGGTCTAGTATATAGAGTAATACCTTATAGCGGTCGACTCTATAAACGTAGGCTAGTATATAGCGTACGACCGGATCGTCGCCGGCGTAGAACGCGAGCCTATATCCGCGTACTTCTTCTTATATAGGCCTACGGGTACTAGTAAGAGCTTCTTATATTAGGTACTTACTATATATTTTCGGGTATAGAGCGGCTTCGTACTATATATTACGTCGTCCGGTATTATGTCTTAGATCCTACCTAGTAGAACGACTACGTATTTACGCTTTAAGATTCCGATTAAACTAGTAGATAGGAGTACTAAGCTTACCTATAAGGAAGATCGAGCCGGTTTCGATATAGACTTATATAGGTAGACTAAACTAGTTATTTAGGACGAGATACCTACTTAGAATAAGGACAATATTAACGTAGTCTATTGTCTCTTCTATAAAGCGTAGAGGGTTTTACCGGATAGTAGATATCTCTTTAGCGGCGTTCCTTTCCTATTTAGCGGTAACTTCGTATAGATAATACCGGTTATACCGAAGGGCGGCAATCTTAGAAGCTTCCGAGTATCGCTTCGTATATAGCGGTTCTAGCCGAATCTATAGGCGAATATCTTGTATCTTATAAAGAATATACGTCTCTCTACTAGAGATAAGGCTACTAACGATTATACCTCGTAGCTTCTAGACTTATCCTACGATCGAACTATACGTAACTAGATTAAGATCCTAGACTATATCCGTAAGGTCCGAGTAATCTCTAAGCTAATTAAGAATATATACCCTCCTAAAGAGATCCGAGTAGCTTATAAGAACCCTACCTTCTTTAAGGGTCGCGCGATTCTAACGCTATTAAATAAGGATATCTACGACTTAAATAACTATATCGGTAAGCTTATATTATTCGGCGATATACGAGATTATACCTCTAAGGATAAGGTCGAGGATAACGACAATACTATTAGCCCTCGCTTATAGTCGTAGCTTAATACGCCGTTCCTTCGCTCTCTCTAATCTAAAGGCTTCCCTCTAGACGCTCTTCGGCTACGTATTAGTATACCGGTAATACTAATTCGTAATATCGCGCTAAAGGAGAATCTATTTAACGGTACGAGGCTAATTATAACTAGGGTATACGATCGGAGTATACGAGTAAGAAGACTCGTAGACTTTAAGGAGTCTCTAGAGTTCTTTATTCCGCGTATAAAGCTACTAACGGACAAGTATAAGTTCTCCTTCGTACTATCGCGTATATAGCTCCCGATCGCGATATCCTTCGCTATAACGATTAATAAGTTCTAAGGCTAGAGCTTATAGCGTATTAGTATAGACCTCTAGACAAATACTTTTAGCTATAGCTAGCTATACGTCGTATTATCGAGAGTAACGGATATTCGCCGTTTCTCTATCTACCTTACGGACCTTAGTATAGTCTATAGTAGGAACTAGAGGAAGGACTTCGATACGAAGAACGTCGTATTCGCTAATATCTACTT
>JAKLLW010000578.1:0-29350 GCA_022814695.1 Neocatenulostroma microsporum
AAGCGTTTGAGATAGATGGAGGATTGGAATTTGGCGATATCGTGGCAGGTGGGGTGAAAGGGCGGAGGCGGCTTGTTGGAGCTGGAAGTGACAAATACGCACGGCGGCAGATCCTCCTCATTGTCGTGTTGACCGGTAGCGAGCAGAGCCATAACTGGCTTGCATCGCGATCATGATGCGAAACGTCGGCTACATGCAGGCGTCCTATTTCGACGTGGATCAGATGCCGAAGATCGAGTTGATGTTGTGAGAGAAGCAAAGGCGTGCACGGATGGAGATCAGGCTGAATAACAAACAAACTTCGCCCTAGCTAGCGTACGTAGATTTGAGATGCACTGCCCGAAAGGGTCCGGAGACATCAAGAGGGTCCTAACCTCTGCAGCTGCACCGCGACGACACGCAAGCCGTGAAGAATTGTCATTGAATGCCACGCGGAAGTTGGGCCCGAGAGGAGCTCCTCAAACAATTACAGCCCTCGCGGCCATCACGAGGCCACCTACAAGGCTTTCGCAAGGCTCTCGCAAGGCTGTACGCCAGACGGAGCTGAGAAACTGCAGACCCTCCGACACTTTTCCCGAACTCACGTCTTCACAATGGCCTTCGCAGCGGGTGCGTATACTCCACTGAACATAGCGGCGGAGCTCTGCAAATAATCCCGAGTACATCCACCATATGCATACCATACATGCACGCCATATCCACCGGGCAGCCGCACGCCGCACATGGCAACCTTCCGTCTGACATGCCAAGTAAGCAGGCACGACAAATACTGCGCATGAGCGGACGCCCTAGGGAATCCTTCGCTCGCAAGCCAAGCGACAACACAGCAAATACTCCGCATGCCAGAGACACGACAAATTCTCCGAACAACAAGATCCTTCACTGCTCGGTCACCATCGCTTCGCATACCACGCCTAGCCTACGACAAATACTCCGCATGAGCCCACCCATTGACCCCTTAGAGCCCGCGATCCTTCGCTCATGTGCTAGGAGAGCACATCAGATACTCTCCACCATGCTGACCAGCATCCTTTCCTCGCTTACCACGACAAATACTTCGTATGGTAGGATTCTTGTCGGTGCGGATACCGTCGGTCGAGCTGCCAAGGCAGCACAGGACTAATACTCCGCATACTGCAACCCACTGTTAGCATCGCATCCTTTGTCCGCTTGCCGCGACCAATACTTCGCATGATACGATCCTTCACTGCTCGGATAACATCGCTTCGCTCGCTTCTCAAGCTAAAGACACGACAAATACTCTGCATATTTCACGAGTCGCAGCCCAGAATCCTACCCTCGCTTGCTGCGACAAATACTCGCCGTATCCGCGGTTTGAAGCGCTTAGCACCCACCTCTCTGAAGATAGTAGGATTCCTGGCCGCCCGGGTATGCTCGCTCGAATGCCAACGCAGAGGCACGACACACACTGCGCATGATACGATGCTCCAGTGCCCGGCTTGCCGGCTTGTCGGATAACATCGCTCGTAGACCAACGCAGAACACAATGACCACTTCCAAATACCTCACATACACACGACCCTGTCGACCCACCGCGTATCATCGCAATAGATCCTTCAGTGACTCTCCAAAACGCCGTCTTTCTGTTCCTTACGCTTCTCATTGCACGGCACGATCTATCGTCTATCCACACCCACCTCCTTCTACTACGCAAAATCGACTTTCCACCCCCCACCAATCCCCACCCCAGGATCCCTGACCACAGCCCAAGCAGCCTTCCCCTCTACCTTCCCATGCCACTCCATCTCCACTTTCCTCGCTCCTCCTGAAGCCTTCCCACCCTCTTCACTGACCTCCACCTCCTGCTTCCCCTTCCAGCTCTCGGGAGCCCCGATAACGATGATCTTCTCTACCCTCACATTCTCCATGCTTTGCAGGTAGGCCTTGGCTGCTTTGCCAAGGGTCTTGCTTGTGGAGGTTGGTGTGAGGTCCTCAGACATCAAAGTGCCGGTGGCGGCGGAGAAGGAGAAACGGCGGTGGATGAAAGCACCTTCCTGGAAATCAAAGCTCTCCCCGTCGTCTAGGTAGAGTGTCCCTTCAGCGTCACCAGAGTTACCGATAACAACCACAAGCGTGAAAGGATCATACTTCATCAACCCACTACTCCTCCTCGGCCGATCCCTCCTCGGAATGATATGCCCACCCTGCATCAAAAGCGGAATCGTGTCCAAAGGAGCCGCCACCGAAACCGTACCTGGGCCCTCATAGCTCCAGAAGTCAAAGTAATCATAGTACTTCTCTTTATCAGCAAGGTAGATATCCTGCCCTTCCTGCCCTTCCTTCGTTACAGGTTTGGCCAACAGGCCATAAGAGCCGAGGTAGAGCTGATCATCGATGCTGAACCCCTTATCATCGGAAGGGTGAACATAGTAATTCGGCCTTATGATCGGCGCACCGATCGTGCTCGCTTCATGAAAAGCCGTATACCACGCCGGCAACAACGAGTACCTCAACCTCAACGCCTGCGTAATAATCTCCGTGTATGGAGACCCCGCTAAGTAAGGCTCTCGTCGTCGGGTATCGATATGTGCGTGCCCGCGGAAGAAAGGGTAGAAAGCTCCCGCCTGGTACCAGCGAGTGAGGAGTTCTTTCGAAGGATTGCCGAAAAAGCCTCCAACATCCGCACCCGCGAAAGGGAATCCCGAGATGCCCAGGGAGAGGATCATAGGGATCGAGGCTTCCAGATGGGGCCACGCGGCTTGGTTGTCTCCCGTCCACATAGCGCCCATGCGCTGGGAACCGGAGTAGAAGGAGCGGGTGAGGATGAAGGGGCGGACGTTATGTTTGTCCTCTTCTTTGTCGCGGGCGAGGAGAGCGTCGTAAGTTGCGTTCACAAGCGTAAGCCCGTTGATGTTGTGCACATCCCTATGCTCCCACTTGTCGTGATGGAGGTTATCCTTCGGCATCGTCGTCTCCGGGCCGTTGAAAACGGAGGGCTCATTCATATCATTCCACAACCAGAGATTCTTCGCTGAACCCTTGAATTTGTTGTAGCGGAAAAGTCCTTTCCACCACTCCCGGCCTTTAGAGCTAAAGCAGTCGATCCAGTAGGAAGAGCCGGGCCAACACCATCCTTCGTAGATGTTGTCGTCTTTGTTGTGGACGGCTAGGTCTTTGGACTTCATCTCATCCACAACCGGATAATTCCCCTCATTCTTGATATGCGGATCGATAATCGCTACAAGCTTGCGATCGTGCTCATCGAGTTGGGCCTGCATGTCCAGGGGGTTAGGGAAAGTCATGGGATCCCAGGTGAAGTACTTCTTGCCCTCGGTGTACTCGATGTCTAGCCATATGACATCGTAAGGAATCCTCGCGCGGTCGAACTTGCGGTCGACGTCTTTGACGTCCTCATCTGTGACGTAGTTCCATCGGCATTGATGGTACGCTATCGCAAATTGCTGGGGGAGCTGGGTGTAGCCTGTCATCTGGGTGTATGCTCCGACTACATCCTGGGGCGTAGGACCGAGGAACACGAAGACGTCTAGGAGACCAGACTCGCTTATCCAGTGCGTGTTCGTCGTCACGGAGCTGCCGATACCTAGAGAAAGGGGATTGGAGGAGGTACTGGATTTCGTGATATCGATCCAAGTCTCCGCTGCATTGAGCCAGAAGACTCCGACCGTGGAGTCCTTCTTCTGTGCTTGCATGAAAGGGATAGCGCCGTAGAGGGTCATGGGCGAGTCCATTTCGTATTCGAAGACGTCGCTGTTGTAGAGTCTGTAAGGCTCCGAGTACTTGCCTTCCCCACCGCCGCGGGTTTCACGCAAAGAGAGAGGGCCAGCGTGTTCGGCGACGCCGTAGACGTGGTTGTAGTTTGGGAAGGAGATGTCCATGGCTACTGCTTCGGGGCCTTTGGGCTTGCTGTCTGTGTTGCCGCCGAAGGATTCTTCCCACCATGTTCCTTCGTCTTCTGCTATGTCTTTGTTTGACTCGGCGACGACGGCTTCCTCGCCTTCCTTCTTGTCGTCTTCGCCTTCCTTCGTATCCGCCGCGGGTTTGTCCACCTTGGGCCGCCAGTGCTCTACGTTCAGCAAGCCCTGCCCATTGAACTTCACCTGCGTCTCGCCCTCCCTCTTGAACTCGACACCAAACGGACTATGCCTGACGACCGCCTCAAACTTGCTCGCCGGACCATACACAATCTTGGTCGTGCCAGCCTCGGCATCTCTACTCGTCGCCGCACCAGTGGACAGCGTAGTGCCCCCAACAATCGCCCACTTCTCCGCTTCATCGTATCGCTGCTTCTTCGCCTTACTGCTGTGCCTCAATTCAATCTGACCTTTCTGTCGCTTCTCCTCGTCGATAGTCACGCGAGCGGTGCCCGATTCGTAGAAGGAGACTGTTAGCGGGAGGCGGACCGTCTCGTCTGTGTTGATGATCTTCTTCGAGACAATACCCGTCAAAAGGCCATTGGAGAACTTGATCGACGAGGCTTCGAGGGTGTAGGGACTGCTCCAGGAGGAGGTGGAGAGGGCGGTGTCGGCGTAGGCGCGGTTACGCTTGCAGAAGCCCGATTGGTCGCAGGTCTTGAAGTTTTCGTGTTTTACCGTCACTAAACCACACGTCGTCAGCTTTGTAGATTGACGAGGCTGTCAATGGCTCTCCGGCAGACGGGCGATATAGATGTATGCTTACCGGCCGGCGTGACGAGCGAGCACACTGCTATAAGCAGGAGCAGCAAGCTCGCCCATCTACTGGACGAGCCATTGAGTCCCAGCATCATGGTCAAGACCTCCAATGTCTGACTATACGTCTATAGCTCAAGCATCAACACCTCCATCTCATCCCATCACGAACACATATCCATTGCTTTCCTGCCTCAGGCGCCCAAGAAACACCTGTCCAAGCTCCCTCTGCCCTGCATTAGCGCGAAGGTGGGATGAAATCGAGCCCCACCAGCTGCCAGCCAAATTTCTACAGTAGATATCTACTATATATACATGTCAACAGACAGCAACACACCGCCCATCTTCAACCACCTCAGAGCGAAAGACAGAGGACATCTCACCACCGTCATACAAGCAACGAAGAAAGAGCAGGAATTAGTCATCATGACTTCGGAGCAGACGTAGGTTATTTGCTTGTTCAATGGCGGTGGATGGGTGCAAGAAGACTGATTGTTGGGATACAGTTTCATCGCTATTAAGCCGGATGGCGTCCAGGTACGACTAGACTTTCGAAAGAGCAGAAGCGAGGGAGCAGATACTGATGGTGATAACAGCGTGGCCTCGTCGGCGAGATCATCTGCCGCTTCGAGAAGAGAGGGTACGCATCTCCCATACAACCGGCATCCACCCACCACCTACCTTACCACCGAACTAACATTCCGCACAGCTACAAGCTCGCGGCCATTAAGCTCATGACCCCCTCCAAGGAGCACCTCGAGAAGCACTACGAGGACCTGAGCGACAAGCCCTTCTTCAAGGGTTTGATCACCTGTACGTCTCCCTCCGCCCACCCGGACACATTCAAAAGTTGGCAGGGCATTGGATATGAGCTGATTGTATGTTGTAGACATGGGCAGCGGCCCCGTCTGCGCCATGGTCTGGGAGGGCCGTGAGGCCGTCAAGGTCGGCCGCCAGCTCCTCGGTGCCACCAACCCTATGGCTTCGCAGCCGGGTACTATCCGTGGGGACTTCGCTATCGTAAGTGCTTTCACCATCACAGCCACACCAGCTCCAACCGTCATTCCTGGAAGGGATAGAATGCTGACGTATTGTGTGTGATGCACAGGACGTCGGCCGCAACGTCTGCCACGGCTCCGACGGCGTCGAGTCGGCGAAGAAGGAGATCGACCTCTGGTTCAAGAAGGACGAGGTCCAGACCTGGAAGCAGGCTGAGCACGACTGGGTGTATGAGAAGTAGAGGAGGACGTCCACCACAATTCGGCATGAGGGCAAGAGCATGATGAGACGAAGTACGAAGGAGACCGCCGTGTGACGGCTGGGCATAGAGGAGCAGTATAGAAGGATGTAGCAAGCCTTGCATTGCTGAATCATACGCTTCCTACAACCTACAACACGCATTGTGAGCTGATCGATGGGTGCTGGTGTTCGGACCATCTTCTACGATGCTCGCTCACGCCATGCACAAAGCACAACCCCTTCCAGATTCGTGTTTGGTGGCCTCTCCACCACGTGGTGTGAGCTCGTCGGTAGTTGCGGTCGTGTAACTGACATCTCTTTTTCTAGGCGCATCTGGTGCTCGCATGTGATTCCGAGATGCAATTTCTAGCCAATCAACGCTCGTTGCGAGCTACGAATGCCAAGCTTTGATCGGTTTGCACAAGGGAAGCTTATGCCCCTGTATAGCGGCATTCGGAAGCATAAATCGTTCACGACATCCCTCGCATCAACAACATCCGGACAGCAAGCGCAACTGCGGCAACGGGGTTCCGGTGATCAGGTACCTCATCAAAGATCATCTAGAATCTAGATCTCCTTTTCACTTCTCCTTCTATACGTTCTTTCCCTTGTGTTACACGATTCTTCTTGTTCACCTGGCTGTTCTGCGACGAAGATCTGAGGATACCAACCTCGAGTGCCTCGAGTGCCTCGGCTCCTTGCCTGAGACCGCCACCGCCATCAAGCTGAGGACTCCAGACTAATTAACGACGACAATGGCGGACGAGAAAGACATGAAAGGTGTCGCGGGCTCCGTGTCTTCAAAAGACCAAGAAGAACACTTCGACAGCAGCCACCCCGCCTCCCGAGACGAAGAGAAAGCCATCCCCAACCAAACCGCCGTCGACGCCAACCCCCAAGCAACCTCAAATGACAACAATGAAGACGAAGCCAAAGACCCAAACACGGTCGATTGGGACTCCGACGACGACCCCAAGAACCCCCGCAACTGGACCAGCAGAGCAAAAGTCACTACCCTCTTCCTCATCGTCATGCTCAACTTCCTCACCCCGCTCTCCTCCTCCATGTTTGCGCCTGGTGTCCCGGACGTTCTTAGGGAATACCATAATGACAGCAACGTCCTAGCCTCCCTCGTCGTCTCCGTCTTCCTCATCGGCTACGCTTTTGGACCTCTCCTCGTTGGCCCGGCTTCAGAGACTTATGGACGATACTATGTGTATGCAGTCTGCAATGTCATGTTCCTGATCTTCACGATCGCTTGCGCGGTCGCGGGGAGTATGGCGCAATTGATTGTCTTCCGGTTCTTTGCGGGAACTTTCGGGGTGTGTCCTGTGACGCTGGGAGGGGCGAGTATTTCGGACTTGATCGTGCAGGAGAAGCGTGGAGCGGCTATGGCGTTCTTCGTTATGGGACCTTTGCTGGGACCGGTCGTGGGGCCGATATGTGGGAGTTATTTGAGTGCGGCGGTGGGCTGGAGGTGGAATTTTTGGGTTATTGCTATTGCCGTAAGATCCGGCCTCACTTCCTCGTTACAGGCGCAGAGCTGACACTTTCTGACTTGCGTAGTACGCAATCTTCACAATCGCCCACGCCCTCTTTTGCCGCGAAACCCACCACCCGACCCTCCTCGCCCGCAAAACCAAGCGCCTCCAAAAAGAAACAGGCAACATGGCCCTCCGCTCCAAACTCGACGACGGCCTCTCCACCAAAGAGCGCGTCTCCCGCGCCGTCGTCCGTCCAATCAAGATGCTGCTCTTCCAGCCCATTGTCGGCTTAATGGCTCTCTACGTCGCCGTCGTCTACGGGATCCTGTACCTGCTCTACACGACTTTCACCTTCGTGTTTGAGGAGAACTATGGGTTCTCGCCAGCGAATGTGGGGCTGACGTACATTGCTAGCGGGATAGGGATGTTTATTGGGTTGTTTTTGATTGGAGCGACGAGCGATAAGTTGTTGAAGAGGATGGCGGAGAAAAATGGAGGGGATCTGAAGCCGGAGTATAGGCTTCTTCCACTCATGTACACGAGCTGGCTTTCACCGGTTGGGCTGTTTATTTACGGATGGACGGCGCAGTATCATGAGCAGTGGGCTGTGCCTATGTTCGGGACTTTGCTCTTCGGAATCGGCATCATGGGTGCATTGATGTGTATACAGGTAAGCTCTCCCGCTCCCTCTCTCCACACCCCAATTCAATACTAACTTCTAATTAAGCAATACCTCATCGACGCCTTCACAGTCTACGCCGCCTCAGCCATCGCCGCCAACACCGTTCTTCGATCCATCCTCGGCGGGCTTCTGCCTCTCGCAGGGCTGAGCATGTACGACGTTTTGGGACTGGGCTGGGGTAACAGTCTGCTGGCTTTCATAGCCATCTTGCTGCTGCCTGTGCCGTTTATATTCTATTATATTGGGGAGAGGACTAGAGTGCGGTTTCCTGTTACTTTATAGGGGTTGGATTGAATGCATAATAGACTTACTTAGAGGGTATAGAGCTTCAGTGCCGATCAAGCGCAGTCACTAGTGGTTCTTGATCGTTTCCCTCGTTACAGGTACCACGCCGAGGACCGCATTAAAAGATTTTCCTCACTCACGAAGGTGGAAAGATGGAAGAGAAGGCACCCATGCCACCCCAAAGCAACGATCTTCGACGCTTGGATCTTCAGCCAATGTTCCAATGCTGAAGGGAAGATGTTATAGACTACCGAGAGCTTCAACTTCACACAATACCGCAACGTTGTAGTGTTGAACGAAATGTCTACCGAGATTTGGTGCTATTTAGAATATCCCGCATCGTGCTCTCCATTTCAATAGGCGAATACATCTCCTTTATAGTTCGGTCCAGCCACTTGCAGCGGTCCCCGCCCACTCCGTTAACGTACGCATGCACATCTCCTTTCTTGCTGAGATCTCTATGCAGGAACTTGAAGTTCTTCACCGGATGTTTCGCCATATCAGGCACATCCATATCGCCGACCCAGGTGATGCGGTTGTCGCCCGGTCTGAGGAAAACGTTTGCGCTCAAGTTGGCTACGGTAAGGCCTTCGTGCACTATAGCAGTGTGCGTAAGACCCATGTGGATGCTGACTTGGCTTTTCGACATGATAGAGACGTCCACCTCGATCTCGGTGGGCTTTCCATGGATTAGGGAACCGGATTTCTTTCGGGACTGAAGAGGCGTGATGTGAACCCCGTCAAATCCACTGAGTATCTCGGTCTTCTCGTACTTGATACGAGTGCTGATGGGCACCGGGCCTGGAATCGTCAAAGTCGAAAGGCCTTTCACGGTAACAGGAAGCTCCTGCTGAAGAACCAAGTTGCGGTTGAAGGTATGGAAGGCCTCGAAGTCCCGGATCTTGATCCGCTGATCTTTCACTTCACAGATCACTCCTGAGGGCTTTGCGGTGATGTCTGGTAGCTGCACCCGTGCGAATGCATGGCTTTCTTTGCTTGAGTACATCGATAATGCCATGCTTGCGATCTTTGCAGGTAGTGGCCCGGTGTCGTAGATCTTTGCTTTCATGTTGAGGAGGAAACTCGTTTCGTCGCAGTCTGTGATCTGGACTGAGATGATGTCCAGTTTCGAGGCATTGACTAGAAGTTGTGCGACGAAATTGAGAGCGGTTGGCCCGTAGATGTAGGTGGCGTACGATAGGAGGGCACCGACACCAGCTATCAGGGTGAGAGTGAACAACATCCTTCGGATTGTCGAGCTTGCTTCCAGTATGTTCGGTTTGATTCAATCATGGGAGTGTCTGTTGGAAAGACTTCCAGGTCAACAGTTCTTGAGATCCGAACAAGGCCGCAATCTACGTCATCAGGTCAGTAAAGTCAGAGGTGTTGGGCAGACTACACGAGATTCGCTTGTCACAAAACCACCAAATGGATAGGTCTTGAAAGAAGCTTGCGGCAGAGGCTACGACCGCGACCGCGGTCCATGAAGAAGAAATGGTGATGCGGCTGTATGGTGCCTCTCCTACTGGGATTTCCATTTATAGCTTAGCGTGGCTACCCTCTCCTGGAGGACGCGGTCGTCGAGGGAATAGATGGTCTTTAACAACATCCTGCTTCTCCCCATCACTTGTATGCCTGTGTCACCGTCAAGTCTGTGGAACGCCTTGATCCGCACGCACCACATTACCTCGCGCAAGAAGGTAGCCAAGCTCAAGCAAGCTGCCTCCGAGCATGAGGTATTCGTCTTGCTTCGTAGCGGCGGCGCGCCCGGCATCATGTACGTCGAGGGAAGCGAAAAGCCTGTAGAGGCATGGATGAGCGTAGTACAGGTCAGTCTCTGTGTTCCGGCTGGGATCTGCGGCGGGAGCTGACGACAGGCTGAAGAAACTCCGCTACAAGGACTATCAGCTCGTTGCGCGACCGGCGGTGCTCCAGCGTGAGCAAGCCAGCGCCAATGGCCTAGTCGGCCAAAGCAAGACGGGTCTGCATGAGACAGACTCCGTCAGAGACTTCGGACGGCAGATGCAGGATAGCGGCGTCTATGGCTGGTGGCGGAAAGCCATGGGCTACGCTGGCCAAGATGAGAGGCTGTGATCATACGTTCTCTAGTCTTTTCTCTAAACACCTGCACTCGAAGTAATGTCAGGCCGGTCTGGCGCAAAAGATGAAGACTGGATTCGACCGCACCATTGTTCAGACAGCCACGACACCCCGCCAACGCCAAGAACGACTTTGCACTCCAGGGCAACAAAAAGAAGGCACCTCATTCAACCGTCAAGAAATCAAAAGAGTAAAGTTGATAGCTCGCATTGGTTTCGATCCAATGACCTCCGGGTTTCAATTTTATGAGCCCTATTATGGTATTAGTACGGAAATTATGTATCGAGAGCCTAGGAGGCACATACCGGCGCGCTTCCGCTGCGCCAGCGAGCTTTGTGAGTCACAACGTGAGTCAGGCTGAAGACTTTTACTCGCGGTTGCGATGACACTCCGTAGATTATTGAATATTATATACTAACACATCAGTTTAGCCGATGAGCAGGCCGAAGTCTGTTACGACGCAAGGGATCGGTAGTGATCGTGTGCCTCAAACCCCCGCCGCTACCACTCCATACATCTTCATCGACGCTTACACGTACCACATACGATCTTCGACCACACCGTCGTCTATGAGCCGACCCGTTGCATCGACGGGGCGCGGAGTCAAAGTGAGAGTTGTCCGAAGTCGTTGATGGCGATTACAATCTGTTCTGGCGTTTCCACAAGGCTGAGATGACCGACGCCGTTGAGTATCTCCAACTTGACATGCGCTTCTGCTCTCTGCAGCACCTCCACGGTTCGTCTTCGTGCGCTCCCCAGTGACTTGACTCGACTCGGTCCAACTCGCCAACAAGCACCAATATACTCACGGTCCAATGCTGCTTTGTGTACGCTGAAGTGGCCTGGATTACATCGTCGTCGTAATCCTCCGCCGTTCCTTATGCTGGCCATCCCGCTCTTGCAGTCTCCGTCAACGAGACGACGTCGGCTGCCAGCTCGTCTTCGATCTTGTGATCAACCGCACCCGGACGGCCCTGCAGAACATCACGGATAGGCCACCTTGGGTCCTTGGCCGAGTCAACGTCGTTATGGGCATAAATCTCATGTCCTTGAACAGAGCAAAGCGGCCGGCGGGTGCGGGAGCCCAGGAGTACCAAATTTCGAACATGTGGCCAAAGTGGCCGTTGTGTAAGGAGATTCGGCGCTATCTTGCTATCCATCGAATGTACTACCAGCCTTAGCCCGTTGGCGAGTATGTCAGGCTGCCCTCGGCGGATATGCTTGACGAGAGCTGCAAAACTTCGGCGAGCACTCGACACTACTCGCCCGAGGGCTGGCAGGCTTCGATGAGGCGGCCTAGCCACGTAGAGATGGTGCGATGATGGTCAACCGATGACCCATGAAAGGGTATCAGATTACGCCGCCAGGTGCCATTCGATCCACCCCAGAAATGGATCAGCAACAAGACTGGCTTAGATGATGCGATCTGGGGTCAGAAGAAGAGGGTGTGCAAAGACACGTCGCCGGCATTAGAGGCACGGCGTTGATGGGACGGGACGTAGGACATTGACCTTGAGGCTCCGAACAAGATGCAGCTCCTATAAGCTTCCCCTCCTTCATGATTTGTATAATCTTCCTTCATCATCTCATGTCGACTTACCGACATTAGCGGTCCAGGGGCGACATTATGTTCCCAGATTGGTATGGCCAGCTACCGGGTAATAGCTCTCGATGGCGGAACGTTTCCGCAAGTGGCGAGCTTTAGGCAGCACTCAGCCTCGCTCCGAACGAGCACAACCTGCACATTGCTACTGCAGTTTGATATAATTGCACTGAACTGTTTGCACAGCTTTAGAGTGCTGGGCACAGATATCGCTGCTGGCTGGACTGCCGTACGGAACCATCTCCGAACGATACGATGTGGCTTCTCAATGTACACACCAAGGAGCTGGAGGACTCCAGCGGTCGACAGATACCCAAACACGATGTCTTAGGCCGGGACATACCCGATTACGCCATCTTATCACATACATGGGGCGACGACGAGGTCACTTTCCTCGACATTCGCAACGGTGATGCGCCGCGGAGGGGAGGCTGGAAGAAGATCATCTTCACCTGTGACCAAGCCAAGAGAGACGGTATCAGTTATGTCTGGATAGACACATGCTGCATCGATAAGACCAGCAGCGCGGAGCTGTCTGAAGCCATCAACTCAATGTTCAATTGGTATCTGCAGGCTATGACATGCTACGCTCTGTTGTTGGACTACTATCCCAAGCTGTGCATCCCTTCACAACCGCCATCTCCCACGCAGGACCAAGATTGGGACATGTATCGGCAGACCGGCGTACTTCCTGAGAGACTCAAAGATACTTTCAGAGATGCATCGGAGAAGCCTAAGCAAAGCTGCCAAGCTCGCGGGCCACACCGACATGACACTAGCCTGGGCAGTAGTGCCTCGTCGAGGAGCGAAGCTCTTCCCTGCAGATGGTTTACTCGTGGATGGACGTTACAAGAACTCATCGCGTCTCGTGAAGTGCTTTTCTACGATGGAGACGAGAACCCAATTGGTGCTAAGACGGAGATGGCCGCTGATCTGTATAGGATCACGGGTATAGACAGCCGTCTACTGGAGAGGAGGCATCACGAGGCCGGTAATGAGTTACGCGCCCGTCTGAACGCGTTCAGTATAGCCCAGCGTATGTCGTGGGCGGCGCAGAGACAGACAACAAAGGTCGAAGACGAAGCGTATTGCCTACTAGGTATATTTGGTATCAGTATGCCGATGCTGTATGGAGAAGGCGACAAAGCATTCCACAGACTACAGCAAGAGATCATCCGGAATTCCACAGACCACTCAATCTTCGCTTGGAGCCATCCTCCCTTGGAGGACCTGGGGTCACTCTTAGCACCTACCCCTCGGGAGTTCACTGGTTCCGGCAACATCGTGCTGTGGGATACTAAAATAGCCAGCCGCTCGTTCAATGTGACTAATGCCGGCCTCAGCATCACGCTGCCCTTGCTTCGAGTTGATGACCGAGATTCGGTCGCGGTCCTCAACTGCGGCGTGAAGAATGGGCCGGTGGCAGGCCTCCTTGGTCTACGATTGATAGCTTCGAAGACCCAGCCAAACCAGTTTCGCGTCGGTGATCCGCACCGCAGGAAGCTTACTGTCCTCCCGACATTGCTCACAAAGAATGCACAGAACAGCGCAATCATTATTGCTATGACCGGAGAAAATCACGAACAGTACGGTAAAGGAGTATTTCACGCCCGACCGAAAGCTCGCTATCGTGTTCGTCTTACGTCCGATGACGGGCATGTCCGTATCGCCTCCACAGACGAGGGCGACTTGACTGTCACACCTGTGGAAATACGCCCGCATTCACGTATAGACCCCGAAGCCTTTGACCCAGCTGGTCAAGGTACACCCTGGATCGATATTCCCGCCTGGAACGACAACGTCAGCGGCATCCGGCTGAACGTAGCCAATGGCGTTTCTGGCACACTTACGGAACAGAACATACAAGCATTCCTGCGCAGCACTGTGCTGATGGCTCGAGAACGTCTCGGCGTATCCTTCGACATCGCCTTCCAGATGAGCCGAGAGCATGAGGAAGAGCGATCCGACCAGTCTGAACAAGACGACAATGAATCGTTCCGGCATCAGGAAGGAATATGGGCACAGGTGGTGAACAGCAACGCGAGCCTACGTGGGATGTGCGACGCATTGGACTCATCAAACCCTGGACCGAGAAGGAATAAGTGCTCGGTTGCAATGAGCGGTGTTTATATTGAGGCGAACATTAGAAGGTCAGATGACAGGCCGGACATGTGGTATGTCACCATCGATATCAGTGACAAGAGACCCGCAACACAACGGGTTGTACACGATCGACGGA
This sequence comes from Neocatenulostroma microsporum, assembly GCA_022814695.1. Classification (NCBI taxonomy): domain Eukaryota; kingdom Fungi; phylum Ascomycota; class Dothideomycetes; order Mycosphaerellales; family Teratosphaeriaceae; genus Neocatenulostroma; species Neocatenulostroma microsporum. Next base: position 14,282 of record JAKLLW010000578.1, read on the forward strand.
GCAGTCAGACACGATTCATACGTTTCCGAAGTGTAAATGAGGTTGTACCGGATGTATGACCAGGCACCTTGTCGTTGAGTTCTTCGTTCGTGAGCTGCATAGTCCCGTGGCTCCTTCCAACATCGCGAAGACCCTCGTTGAACGCTCAGGATCCATGTCGAGATTTACAGCCGTCAACAAAGCGACCAAGAGATTGATGATCAGCGTAGACCATGATAGAGCTTCCCAGTTCGAACTCATCGTTGACGGCAATCATCATCAAAGGAACCAGCATGTTTGCTGCCACTCAAAGCCCGGTTCGCACGGCGGGTATAAGAGCCGTCGCATAGTCTGACCCTTCGCCTGTTCGCCGGACAGGCACGACAGCAGCAGCAGCAAGAGCACCAGAATGTCAAATTCATCATCAACACCTTCACCAAGCCCGATCCAACGGCACATGGAGAACACCACGAGTGAAGTACCATGGCACGAGCGTCTGCAGCAGTACCAGCCTCCCTTCACCGATACCGAGCTCAGGACCGAGATCCTACGCATGGCTAAACAGAACCTTGCGGAAAACCCGCCCCCGTCTCCAAAGAGTAACGATGACGAGCCTCCGAGTTCGACCCCTCCCAAAGACGTTAGGAGGGATAAGCAGGCGAAGTGGAGCGAGATTAAATATAATCCGACCTGGCTGAATGGGATGGCGACGGGGATGCTGAGAATCTTGGTGGTGGATGCTCATAATGATAGGAGATGGTTTGCGGAGGCGGAGGTGTAGCGTAGGGCGGCTTGGAGGGATGGCAAGTGGTCGCTCGGAGAGATTCAATTTTGTGTGCTTGATGTAGTGCAGCGATAGGTGCAAGCGTCGTTTGCAGAGGCTGTACAAGCTATTCTTGAAGAAACAGTCTACCCACATTTCCGTTTCCGTTGTCAAGTTGTAGTCTTGTATGTCCCCTGGGCCGATGCATTGTCTGTACAATGGTGTTTTTTGAGATGGAAAGGACCGTGCACGCGCTAGGAGCGCGTCATGTCCCGGCTGGGCCCCGCGCGGCGGAAGACCGAGCGCTAGGCCCAGTCTAGCAGTCTAATGGCTTTCGGCGGCCGGCGCGCTCCTAGCGCGTGCACGGTCCTTTCTATCTCAAAAAACACCACAGTACTGTAGAGCGGCCGCATGTCCCGCATCGATGCCCGCATGTCCGCTTCACATAAAAAGTTCCTGGATGCGTGGACGCGACTCGCGCAGAGCACATGCATCTGTAACCGACTTACTGCAACTTCCGTGAAAGACACAGCGACAATGGCATACGAAACGATCGACCGTGTCCCTCAGCTCGACGACTTCGTACCGTTATCCGCGCATCAAGAGCAGACACCAGGCACCTTCTTCGGCGGGAAGCCAGTCCTACACCTTCATTGCGCAGAGTCGAAGCTACAGATCGCAAGAGCAGAACTAGCTGCCCAGGCCGACTTTGCTGCGCTATGGAACGGGTCTACGTTAGTACCAGGCGATAGTGAGACTGCTGAACTTACCAACATCGACGTCTGGGTCGACTCGAGACACCTCACACTATACTCCACCACAAAGAACCAAGGCATCCAAATCCCCTACCCAACAATCACAATCCACGCCCTAGACCGCGACGCAGTCTTACTTCAACTCACTCTGTCCGACCAGAATACAGCCGACGAGGACCTGGAGTCTCTGCAAATGCGCATCATACCCAGCGCTGGCAGCATCACCACAACGACCGCGGACGAGAAAAGTGGCGAAGCGCACGCGAATGGCAACGGCGCTCCGGCATTACCTCAACAACAACTCTACTCCGCCATTTCCGCCTGCCAAGAACTGAACCCAGACCCCGACCCAAGCGATGAGGAGGAAGGTGGTTTTGATGAGACAGCTCCTGGTGCCACGGGATGGATTACTGGTGAGAATATGGCCGACTTCATGGATGAGGACGGAAATCTGAGGATGCCCGAGGGCGCTACGGTGATTGGTGGGGAGGAAGAAGTTGATGACGAGCAAGTGAACGGACTAGGGGAAGGTGCAGGCAGAAGAAGAGGAGCCGATGAGGTGGATGCTGAGGATGGAGCGGAGGACGAGGCGAAGTGGCAGAGGACTGGATGAAGCGCACCGTATGTTCGAAGCCAGTACCTATGATACCCGTCTTGCACCTCGTCCAGCCACGTAGAGGGCGACAGCATGCGTTCGGCCATGTTGCAAGTCCTCAGGAATGGAGCATTTCTGGTCACCCACTGGTGCATCTGAGGATGAAAGCTCGATCCTGAGTTCAGGTTTCATCTGACGTGACCGCTCCAAGGCTGTCAACCCCCAAGCTCGCAGACCGCCGCAGCAGAGCTAAAGCCGGTACTGGTCCGATGGTCGCATTCACCGGCAGCGGCTGCACCTTGAATATGAATAGACGGCTGGCTGCATTCACGCCTGCGCCATGGTACATAACGACGAAAGTCTTACGTCACTGGGCACTCCGTTTGCATGAATCAGTTTAACTTTTCGTTCACAACAAGTTTTCAAGTATAAGAACCATCCACTCTAAACGAATCTCTGGCAAGCAAACAACAACATTCCTCATCTCGACCATCATGGCCGGCACATCCGAACGAGAGGACAAGGCCGATGCGCTCTTCGCACTGCAGAAGAGCGTGCCACAAGAGATTCGCGATCACATCTACGCCTACATGCTCGAGCAACCCAAGGACATCATCATACCGAAGTCCTGCTTCATGTGTCCTACAGTCGACACTCGTCCCATGCCAAAGCCTGCCTTATTGGCTGTGTGCAAGCAGATCCGACATGAAGCGATGCCGATCTACTACTCAGTCAACACCTTCCGCGCCGTCATCTCAAACGATGAGACTTGGAGGGTCCCCTTCTTATAAATCTCGTCGCTCGACAGCAATGAGAGAAAAGCGGTCAAGGCTCTCACCATTGAGTTCAATATCAGTCAGGCAGCGGAGATGGGTTTCCACGAGCTGTTCGACAATGTCGTCGTGTCTGGAATTCATGGGAATTTTGGCCTGAGCTCGGCTTTGGGTCTGCTGGGTGGCATCATGGATACTGGGAAGGTTGGCTTGCTGAGGGAGATCACGAACGAGATGCGGAGGGTTCAGGATGAGGAGGACTTTGACTTGTCTAAGATCGAGATCGTTGCTGGTACGGGAGGTGGGCTATGGCAGCCTATGAATGCGGCTTGGCAAGAGTTCATAAAGGACTGCTTGGAAGCGGCGAAAGAGCGCCGCGAGCTCAAGGCCAGCGAGTGAAGGGCTACGAGGGGTTCAGAGAGGAGTCGCTGGGTGACACGGGCCGTTCCCTCTGGCTTTAGAGGGATAATTGGGCAGAGGCGAGTTTATTGCTTTGCATCGTGGGATACCGGAGGCTTTAGCTATGGGCTATGCAGCGCGATAGGGTGAATGAGATGGCTAATTGCATTCACATGGCTGGCTAGCTGCGGCTATATGTAGAAGTTACGTCACTCGAGATTCCGTTTGCAAAGGCGCAACTTAAATTACTATTGTCCTACGAAATAGTTCTCAGGTATAAAAGCTTTCACCGGAACGATCACCCTGACACGTACTCAAGCAAATTACATCAGTTGCCGTCTCAACCATCATGGACGGCGCAAGCGAATGGAAAGACGAGACCAATGAGGAGGCCAAATCTCTCTTCGCGGTCCTGAAGAGGGTGCCTCGATATATACGTGATCAGATCTATACCGACGTCCTCAAGCAAACCGACGATATCATCATACCAACGGCATTCATCAAGCTCGCCGTTCCAAACTTGTCAGAAGACCTCCAACAATACAAGCTGCCCAACCCAGTCATCATGGACATCTTCAGACCCACACCTGCCCTGCTGCTCGTTTGCAAGCAGATCCGGAGTAAAGCGACGCCGATCTACTACTCCGAGAACACGTTCCGTGCAACCATTTCCGATGACAGTACGTGGACGGTGCCTTTCGGGTGGATTGCGTCTCTGCGTGAGGAGGAGAAGTCGGCACTGAAGAGCTTGGTTTTTGAGTTCAAGCTGAGTACGGAAGGGGAGGAGAAGTACCGCGGGCAGCTTGGAGTGATGAAGTAGCGGCGCAGAGCTGGCATGAATCCTCAGGAAGCTTTCACGCAGTTCATCACTGCGATCAAGACTAAGGCAGTGATGACACAGCTTCAGGACGTTGGCGTGGAGTTGCTCCGTGCGCAGCTGGAGGAGGGGTTCGATATCGACAAGATTAGCTTTATTGCTGCTAAGAATGACGAAGAAGGGCTGTATGCGCTTACCGTGGAGTGGGTCCGTTGGCTCGACATGTTCCTCGATGCGGCCAAGGACTTTAGGACGCGCTGAGCTTCGGGGACTTACGGTGGAACATGGTGCAAGATCAGAGGTAGAAGTGGAGTCGGTACGAGGCGTGCATTCGCTAAGCGCAGACACATGCTTCTCGCACGGCTTGAGGGTTGACGGACACCATACAGCACAATACCCGCCATCAACTATGATATCAGTACCCGTCGTGTAACTAGATGCGTCCGAGGCCAGATACAGATAAGCACCCTTCAGCTCATGTGCCTCTCCCTCCCTTCCCATCGGTATCTTGCCCCTCCAAATCTCCTTCGTCTCGGGCGGTATGAACTTCGAGATCTCCGTCGCCATGTACCCAGGAGAGATACTATTCGCCCTCGCGAACTTCACCCACTCAACAGCCAGACTCTGGCAGAGATGCCTCACCCCAGCCTTCGCGGCATTGTAAGCGGATTGCAGTTGCGGGATATTCGCTATGTGGCCGCTCATGGATGAGGTGGCGATGAAACTTCCGTAACTGTAGTTTTGAAGTGTTTCGCCGGTTGTGCTCATACCGCCGGTTTCGTACTGACGGCGGAATATCTCGCCGGCGGCTTTGGCGCAGTAGAAGACGGAGTCTAAGTCTGTGGCGACGACTTTGTGGTAGTGGGATAGCTCGCCGTCGATCATGCGGCCTTGGGTCCAAGGTATGCCGGCTAAGAAGCGATGGGTCTAAGGATCAGCGGATGTCTCACAAAGTCTGGAGTCCTTTTAGATGTCTGAAACGGTCTCCCGGGGGTTCAAACCATCATATACGTACCGTTCGCCACGAAGATGTCCAGGCGGCCGTTGAAGTCGTTGGCAATCTCGTTGATGACTTTCTTGACGTCCTCGTAGTCTGTGACGTCGGTTTGGTACGCCTTGCCTATGAATCTTGATCAGCATGCGAAGCCCAGGAGTCATGACACCCTCAACATACATTTCACACCATACGTCTTCTCAATGTCTTTGGCACGGTCCAAAGCCTCTTTATTGCCATGATACCAGATGGCCACATTGGCCCCGGCTTCGGCAAACGCCTGCGCAACTTGGAGGCCAATGCCAGCGCCCGCGCCGGATACAATGGCGGTCTTATGCTTCAAACTGAACAGCGGTAAGACTCGCGTCTCCTTTGGTGCTTCTGTATTGTACTGTCGAAACGTGCCATCCTTCTTCATCGAGCTGTCTTCCGGAGCCTGACTTGAGGCGGGTTTGAGGACCATGTTGTCTACTTTACGGATAAAGATTGGAGAGTTTGTGGTGTTCGGTCAGAGGGGCTATGCTCTGGACAGAAGATGTTCATTGGTGAGGTGAGGATGGTTGGTGGTGATGACATATCACATATATACCCCTGGTGGCATTGAGGAGATGGTGGCTTCACTTCTTCCTTCGAAACCAACCCCTTCTTTGTCACCTCTACACACACCTCCAAATATGGCTTCCGGCCCATGCGGTAATGTACATCCTGTTGATGATTGTGTCTCGATCCATCTGGTTGGATATTGCATGCTCATCCTGTCGGCTCGGTAGGTTCCTTCATCCCCTATGACACCGTGCCTTTACGCCTTTCCATCGTCCTCTTCTGCGGAAGGTACTTTCGTCAGGAGGAAATAGACCATCACCAGGACGAAGAGAACGTTGCTACGTAGAAGCGAAGAGACAATGGCGTGTCATCCGGTCGAGCTCAATTTACCAGCTGGCCGCCGCATTCCAGCACCTCCCTGTTGTGGCAACGGGCCGCATACCGCGCCGAACGAACACAACATGGTAAGATGTTGCGCAGATCCCGACAGCAGAGGTTCCGGAGAGCCAGCGAGGTGTCGATGACCTCTAGGATAGACTGGTAGAGGATGATGGAGGACCGCAGACAGACGCAGCCGACCGCGACCCGACGATATACACGACTTCGTAATGACATCTGAAGACTGTCATTGCCAAAGCCAGCCCTCATAACATACGGAGCACCATGGCGCCACACGTACACGGCGGACCATACTTCTCAGCTAATAAACATGTCCACATACGAGACTCGGGCGCAGGCGGGACTGGATCAGACGGAAACACGCAAGCGGCATCCGGCCCCGTTCAAGGCGCTGCCAATGCACCGGCAGCAAGCAGCACAATCTACTTGGGGATAGGCGTGGGTGTCGGGGGCGCGATTCTCATCGCCATCATCGTAGTCGGGGTACAGATTCTACGAAAGAGGGCGCAGCATAGACGAGCAGTCACCGAGCTCGAAGAGAATAGTGAGCCTGTGATTGCAGCGCGCATATTAGAGATTGGGGAGGTACCGAGACCAGTGAGTACTGCGCGCTGCAGTGGTTTGGCACCATTGCATGCAAAGGCAGGATGGGGCGCTCTGTCATCGAATGACACTATTCACGAGCCAGGTCAAGTAGCTCAAAAGGATAAGCGGAAGCGCGACTCGATATCGCTACCGAATCGCATCAAGCAACGTGGGATACCGTTGAAGAGACTGAAGCATCTGTCAGCGATTATGGAGAGCCCGAGGAGCAGGTCTGCGAAGTCGCCATCACCAGCAGTGCACGACCAGCACAAGACACCTGCCAAAAGGGGATTGTCGGTAGGCTTGGGGAAGAAGAAGACAGTCAGCCTCGTCCGCAACAGCGAGGACGGCGGAGACGTCTTCACCGCACCAGGTAGCCCGAAGCCTCACGTCTTACCTTCCTTTGCGATCCGCTCGCCAGGTATGTATGGCGCAGCGATTGCAAACGACGACCGACGAAAGCCACCACGGTCTGTTTCCGTAAGCGCATTGCTTGTTTCGATACCGGAGGACGCGGTGTTTGGACACCCAGGTCGCAGGAGCAGGCCGCAGATGCACACTCGCTCCATCAGTCTCGGTGCACCACAGAGCAGGCCACCCTCTGGTCCAGTACCACCTTTACCCGTCATTGCACCACACGCCGCGAATGAGAGCGAGAAGAATAGACAGGGCCTTTGCGTCTCTCGCATGTCGTCCTCAAGCCAGGAATCAGCCAGCAGCTCGGTCCTTGTCACCAGCCCTATCCTGAAGATGCACGAAGACAACCAGTCAGTAGGCTCACCCAGTGTCGAAGAAGTAATCGCAGACGACGAAAGCGCACAACTCAAGTCGGTCATGAACAGACAATGGCAGAACCCTCTCATCACCGGCCCCCGACCCATGGACATTCCTCGCCTCGAATCCACCAGAATCGACACCAGCGCAGGAGCAACAGCAATACCACGCCACAACGCCTCTATTCGCAGCAACATCGCCCGGTACAGTACTAACAGAGACTCTGTCGCTAGCACTGTCTCTAGCCTAGACGAGAACAGCATGACCAATCGCCTTTCGATCCCACAGATAGGGACAGCAGACCGCGTCAGCATTAGCCGTGTCTCCTCTTTCAACAGCCTCCATGGCCCAGCATCTTCTACACACACGTCGACGGCTGGCGCCGTCCAGAAGATCACTACGCCGCGCAAAGTAAACCGGCAATCAACCGTCAGCGCCAATGGCTCCCCAGCCGAACGCCGCAAGACGAGTGTCCTCCGCGACATCTCAGGAAACGCGCAGATGCTTACGCCTACGCGGCAGACGTCGCAATCTACGCTTGGGAGCGGAAGCGGGAGGAGTAGTAATGGGAATCCATTCCAATGGGATCAATCTTTACCTCTCATGAAGCCGTCAGCGCTGAAGGGGAGTCCGAACAGTAAAGGGAGTAAGGGGCATAAGCGACAGAATTGCGTCAGAATAAGCACACTTACGCCCCAGATCCTTGGCCCTCCGCCTAGTGCTGGGGGAACGGGCACTATGCATGGGATTGAGGAGGAAGAGAGTGAGGATCATGGGAAAAGATTCGTGACCAACCAACAGCATCGTTTGTCCAGACCGCCAAGCGCGGGTAGCTACCCGAGGATTCCGACCCTCAGAGCGAGTCTGACGCCTAGCTCGCCTACATTGAGTACATGGACGGCCTACCAGGAGCAGCAAGAGAACAGCAGTAGTGGTGAAGCCTTACCATCGCAGCATTCAGACTCCCAGCTTTCCGTTTCACCGGGTACCACATACGGCAGATCACACTCCCGGCAATCCGATCGCTCCTCCGCCTTCAGTATCCCATCCTTCCCTTCACCGAGCAAGACACCAGTAGCGACTGTACAGCTCGATCGTCACCAACCGATCCCTGAGTTCTGTCTTTCACGGCCTTCGACTGATGATCCGGAGGAGAGCTCGAGTCCTTTTGCACTGCACGCTTCTTCCGGGGACGAAGACGAGGACGAGGATGTCGGGGTGACATTGCCGTCGAGCCCGCCGTTACCGGTCAGCAAGAGCGCGGAGTATGATCCTGCGTGGCCTGTGCTTGCTGTCCCTGCACCAGGAAGTGTCGGGCCAGAGTATGATCCTGCTAGTCCGCTGTGGCCGCAGAACGAAGAGGTGGCTGCGGTAGAGCGTAGTTCGCCCGCTTTCTTCCCGTTCGCGATTGGTGGCGCAAACAACAACGATCTGAGCAGCGATATCGAGAACATTTCCCCCCGTAGCCGTCCAACATCCTACGGTGGCGATCTGCCAGACACACCTCCCTGCTCACCGAAGTCGATGCCGCAAAGTTTCCACGGCTTTGGCTCCCAGCCACAGCCAAGCGTAGAGCCAATCATCCGCGCCAGACCTCCAAGAGCCACAGCAGCTGAGAAGCTCACCAGCGCAAACGCTTCAGCCATCATGGCCACGATTCCCGAGTCGCCTCCCGTTGTCGGCTTTCCGAGCGCTGTGCCCATCTTGTCCCCACCTCCTGCGAACGGCGTGCCAAACACTACGCCCGTTGCGAGGAGACAAAGAGCAGTGTCGAGTTTCAGATCACCCCGCCTAGGTCCACCAAAACGGACTGAAGCGTCAAGCGATCCAGTAGACGTGCCCTCACCTCTACACATCAAGACCCAGCCCCAGACAAGCCCACAAGGACCACGCAGCGAGCCCGCGAAGAGCGTGCTCAAGAACGCAATGGCGTTGCGGAGAATGAATAGCGAAATCGATCAGACTCGTAACACTAACCGCGAAAGCCGGCGATATGTGCGACTAGGGAGGGAAGCTAGCCCGCTATTACCCTGGATAGGGAGTCCAGATCCGGAGAATGAAAGCTCTAACTTTGACTTCGACCTCGGGTCGATGGATACAGGCGCTGGTGCGGAGAATGGGATGGATAGAAGGAGCGCACTAGACGACATCGATCTATCCGCCCTCGATCGCCGCTTAGACGGAGCACTTGCCAGCTTCGCACCGCCCAGCGACACATCGTCGCCTCCTGCCATCCCTCAAAAGAACCCCTCACGTTCCAGCGTCTGGGAAGACGGCGAGAAGTTCTGGGAAGGACGGCCGGATTTCACTTTCACTGCTTCTTCGCCTTTGCCAGTCAATGTCACGCCAGTAAAGAAGGGCTCGAGCTGGGAGCGGGAGCAGTCTGGCTCCGTTACGCCGACACAGCAGCAGTGGTTGAAGATGCCGGAGGCTCCGAGTAGTATTTTGAAGACGCCGAAGAGTTTGTATGATTCGGATGGATTTTTGAGGAGCTAGTATATTGAATTCAAGTGTCAGGTGGGTGGGCGGTAGATAGTAGTATTGTAAACAAGTATTCTCTTCGTCACTTTGAGCGACGTCGTCTGCACACTACGACTCGCAGTCTGCTGGTACAGTGCTGCCTTGTGTTCTCTTGTCCAACCACCCGAGCCAATCGAAGCCCCTGGACCACTTGAAGTCATCCAAGCGTATCGCCTCGTACCTAGCGCTATGCCAGTTTCCATACTGCACGCCGAGCACACCCCAGCTCTGCAACTTCCGCTACTTGCGGTAGCTCATCTCATCCTTCGTCTCCTCCAATGCTGTAGTCACCTCCTCCACGAACATACACCTACCCCGAGGCCGCGGGGCAGCACTTCGCCACTCTTCCTGCACGCATTCGTCATGAAGTACGTTGATGAATTCGTAACGAATCCCAGCCCTCAGTGCAGTCTGAGAGAAAGACTTATACCACTCCAAGCGATCATACTCGAGCAGCCGCCCATTTTGAGGTTGGCAGCGTCCAAAGTGGTTGTCAGACCTCCGCGCGGTTGGCACGAGATCGAGCCCGCCAATAGCTTGCGCATCGTCCTTGTTGAGGGACTCCAGCCATATCAGTGAGAAGAAGAACCTGAAAGGGTCGAGTGCGATTCGAAAGGTATTTGAGGCTAGGTATATGTGGAACGCCTCTTTGTGAGCTTGCTGGCAGGTCTCGAGTAGAGGTACGGGTGGCAGCTTCAAGAAACATTTGTCGGTGCAAAGGTCGATGGGCTCGTCGCTCGTGAGGACGAGTTCGTAGATTGCGCTGCGGAGTTCGGCCGGCAGCTCGAAGAAGCGAAAAGGGGTCGTAGTGGCTGCCATGGTTGTGAATTGCTCTTTGACCAACAGGGAGTCCGTTCAGCAGAATTTGCTTCAGCTTGCAAGAACGTGTGTGAAGTACGAGCTCAAATATAATCAGTTCTCGGGTGGCCACGCCAGGTTCCACTTGAACCAAGGATGCGCTGTGAGAAGGCTACACTGCACCAGTGGATCCGGAGACACACTTCGTTTCTGCTACAAACATCTTTAGTACCTCAGCTATGGCCAGCGTCATCCCCTTGCTACCATCAACGACATGTGTGCTGATGGCTACAAACCCGCATAGAACACACATCGGGCAATCGATGATCTGTTTCGTCTTATTCGAACCATATCTGTCCGCCCGCCGTACTCGATCCCCACCCGTCTTACGATACCTGCCAGCCCCATGTCATACGCTCCCCACGCTTGACCATCGCCACACAACCCTCCATTATCTGTTTCCACTCCTCGCCAACTGAGCGGTACTCCTCCGTGTCCCTGACGACAAACTCAATCTTGTCCAGATCGAATCCGTTCAGCTTCTGCAGCGCATCCGTCATCATAACGAGTGCTTGCTTATTGTAGTCACCATTGAAGGCTGGCCCAAAGAGGGCAAACATGCCGTACCCCTTCGTCTTCGTCTCCTCAAATTTCTGAGGTGAACTGTCACAGGTTTCGAATGCCATGATCAATTTGCCGACGGCTGCCTTGTGCTTCATGTTCAGCGACTTCAACCAGTTGAAGGGAATAGACCAATGGTAGTCGTCTGATACTTTTGCTGTGAACGTGTTGCCTATGTAGTATATCTCGGTGGCCTCTGTACGGATCTGCTTGCATGTTTTGAGGAGCGCTGGCTTCGGCATGAGGAGGTTGGTTTGCCTTCTCTCTCTCTCGGTAGGTTCACCGAAGTGATAGAAGTCGCGGCGGAAGCGAGCTGTCGGGATCATGACTTCTTCCGACTCTGTAAGCGCATCCACGTATATCTTATCGCGCAGCTCTTGGGGGAGCGTGATGAGGAAGAGGCAGGTGGATGAAGCCATTCTTGCTGTCGCGTGTAGTTGGGGTCCTGTCAAGTAGTCCGGGAGCGTTTGATCTTGCTGGAGAATGAGACGGATAAGTATTAGGAGAAATAAGATAAGGAAAGAGCGCTGCTTGATATGGCGGTGAGGGTGACAAGTATCCTGTACGGTTACCTGCATCAAGTGCTTCTCGACGGGACTCAATCATGCCCGCTTGCACCGCAACTCACGATCAACCTCTATCGTTAGTCTCGACGGGACTCAAACATGCCCGTTTGCACGCAACTCACGATCAACCTCTATCGTTAGTCTCAATGCCGTCCCTACCATTGATGGTTGTTGGCAACAAGATCAAGACCAGTCTCTGGATGAACGCGCTTCTCGCTGCCTGTATACAGCCACTGTGATCCTTCGCCGGCCAGTACCAGCACCTTTCCAGATTGTGTCGAAGGGTAAGCTCAAGGTGGGAAGCTGCATGCTCATACAGGACCAGGCGGTACTGTTGGCTGGTTACACCCTCGGCTGGCACCCAAGCGTTTGCCATCCCATCCTCCTGGAATTTCGCGGAGCGGAACGCGGTGTTACAACCTCAGCCTCTCCCTTCCTGTCGGGATCTCCATATAGAAGCCGCAGGCCATTTTCTTCTCAAATCCCGAATCAAGGCTGACCCGAATACTCAAGCTGCTGCAGGAGATGTGCAACACGAGCGCACGTCATAGGAGATTTCCTGGGATAGTTACATTCTTGTGCCCGTACATATGCGGATGAAGGGAGGTGAAGTTGCTGTTTTTGCCAACTGTACAGCTGCTTTGGGCGAAGAAAGTAGGGTCGCTTGCCTACTTGGGTTGACTGGTACGCCGACTACTGCGCCGGCTGCGCCGTATTGGTGATGGCGCCTTGCTTTTGGAGGCTTGATTGATCAGTCGCCGAGGGCTTGGTAAGAGGATGACTTGGCAGGTCACACTTTGCCAACGAAGACACCGCGACAACTCTTGGATGCTGTACAGCTGTAGTAGTATGCAGGAGACGTCCACTGTGGTTGTTGAGAACGGCTCAAATCGTCGATGACAGGGCCGAAGATCTCCAATGTTCGAAGCCAGCTCAGCGCTGGGTCCACTTGGTGTCGCGAAAGAATGACGGAAAACCCACCACCACGTGAATATCGCACCCGCACACGCCAATTGGTTGAATAGAGGAAACACGATTTCTGCTGGAGACGGGAAGGGAAGGGTGACGTCTGTTCTGTTCCTGAATTTCGATATCGAGATCCAAAGGCGTTTCGGGAGGGCGGCGAGGACCTGGTTGTGCTACACTGCCGTATGTAGTAGATGATGGACATGTCCTCGGTATATACAGGGAGTCGAAGCGCCTACAATCTCGCTATCGTACACCTCGTATCTCCCTCCTCGTTAATCCTCATCACATGCTATCTGTGCTATCTTCATCAGTCATCACCACCCTTGCTTGCATAGCAGTCCGCGCCTGTCAAGCTCCACACTCCTCGGCGTCCACGAACCCCAAGCGCGCAATTGAGTTCCCATCGTCGAGTAACAACCACGTTGGCACGTTCTTGTGAGTACTTGGCCCCCTCGATCATCTCCTCTGCCAAGCGGAAGACGAAACGGCTAGGTAGCAACCTGACTTGTTGGAGAGCTGGCGAGACCGTCATAATCTACATCTTCTCACACCCACCGCAGCTCGATAGCCGTCCCAATAGCCGCCGGCGTGTGGTATGATATAGAAAGCTTGAGCTGCAGCTAACCAGTTCATAGCGTAGAATTCCAGGCTTCGGTATAGCTAGCGCCTTCGCACATGCGTGGGCTCGCGAGCTTGCAGTAGTGGACGATAGAAGAAGAACCTACGGTGGGGCTAGGAGTCTGACCGAGATAGCCGTACGGTGGCCCGTTGCGTTAGATACGAGGAGTGGTATCATACTACTACCACCGTGTGACCGGACGCCTTGGTGTTTTCGGCTCTTCTTCTCCTTCACTTCGACAACTCCTGCAACACCTGCTACACACACCTGCAGGCGCAATATCCGGCAAAGCAGCATCCCAGATTGAGTTGCTGCAATCCACAGCTTTCCCCCGCGAATCTCAGCTGCAGAGAGGTGGATCAAGCTTCAAATACCGCATTGGTCCGGATCTCGAACGTCGGACACGGCGAACACTCCTGACAACGTGGTAGAAGAGCTTGGGAGCTGTGAGCCTTGCCATTGATATACCAACACCGCCCGACATTCACTTTTGGAAGAGTTGTATAGTTGAGGTGGAAACCCCACTGAAACACAGCGAAACCAGGCAGGCAGGCAGGGGCTACCAGGACAAATTCTGAGACGAAGGAACGCAATAAAGCATGTCAGCAGCGATAATGAATCCGATGGCTCCGCACCGAAAACCGGTGCCAGGCTACGCTGCGCAGACAGCAGCGCCTGCACAGCAACAATACGTAAGAGCACCATCTATGGCTTCTATGAGCGGGATGCCACAGAACGGGTCGTCCCCGGCTTACAGCATGACGAGCCAACAGCATCAACAACAACCGGTCAATTACGGCCAGCCTACTCGACGAACATTGTCGAATGCTACATCGTCTACATCGTCTACGAACACGAACACTGGTCTGCAACGAGTACCGACAAACTCCAGCTTCAACGGACCTCGACGATCGACCTCCTCCCGCAGCACCTCCTCCGCCTCGCCGACCTCCTACGTTGCCCTCATGAGGAAGCAGAAAGCCACCGTTTGGTGTGACCGGGCACAACACGAAGACCCACGCATCCTCGCTGCACAACGATCAGCCAAGATGCGGGCGGCCATGGAAGTAGCAGGCGGGCAAAACCACGCACCAGTAGGTGGAAGGACCAGCACGAGCAGCTCAGGCATGGTTGGTGGAGTGAGAAGCAAGATCAGACATCACGGTGCACCGAAAGCGAGCACATACACCGGCGGACCGAATCTCGGCGGAGTAGGCGTGCCAATGCGGTTGAGTGCTACTGAGGTCGATGAAGGAGATAGCGATGAAGAGAATGGGTCGGCATACGCGAACAAGTACCATTCGCGGAATGGCAGCGGACGGTCGAGCTTAGGAAGCGGGCATAAGGGCCATCATGGCAGCTATCTGAACTCGAATAACAGAGGCTACAGCAACGGCACTACACCACCGAATGGCCATAGTCCGGTGGAAAGCATGGGCGACCTGGTGGAAGAGGAGACACCGATGCCGGATCAATACGGCAACTTGCAAGGCGGAGGAGACTACTTCCAGCAACCCGGCGGTCAAGGCGGAAGCGGCAGTAGCGGCGAAGCAGAAGCGCGGTTCGGCGGTGTTGGTGGGCTGCCTCAAACCCAACCAGC
>JAKLLW010000579.1:0-29340 GCA_022814695.1 Neocatenulostroma microsporum
AGTCCGGATAGGTATTCTAACGTTATTAAGTATTAAACCTTACTAACAGCTTTATCGAAACTACTCTATATACGAGATATCTATAAATATATTCTAAGTATAGTTAGCTCTACTCTTTAGAACGTATTACTCCTTACGAACGTATCGCGTACGTTATATAGACTAGGGGGTAACTAGTAGGCTACGAACTAGGTAACGTATATCTTTTCTCGCGAGTCCTTCTCTTTACCTTTATCGTTATAAACGATCGTCGCGTACTCGTCTTATCCGACTATTATAATAGACTCGAGTACTATCCGGATTGACTACTACTAGTAGTATAAGAACAGTATATTAGTAATCCTAATATAGCTTATTAAGGCTAGTAGTATATACGGCGTCGTATATAAGTCGAGCCGGTCTACGAATAAGAAGTACGCGCTATTCTAGAGCTAGTATATCGAATTAGTATCTTAGATTACTTTATAGTCTAAGGTATAGATCTCTCTAAGACTATTAACGCTACTCTATAATACTATTAGCCTTAGGAAAGAGGCTAACCGGTTCTTCGAAGAGTATACCTTCGGTAACAAAAAGGGTAAGGAGACGAACGAAGGCTATAGGTTTACTATTATAGTACTCGAGACGATCGTAAAGAAGGTAGAGCGGCTAAAAGCTTCTAAGAA
The DNA here is from genome assembly GCA_022814695.1 of Neocatenulostroma microsporum. Taxonomy (NCBI): domain Eukaryota; kingdom Fungi; phylum Ascomycota; class Dothideomycetes; order Mycosphaerellales; family Teratosphaeriaceae; genus Neocatenulostroma; species Neocatenulostroma microsporum. Next base: position 666 of record JAKLLW010000579.1, read on the forward strand.
GTCGTACGGTCGAGCCTCTAGGGCGGCTAAGGTACCGAGAGAACTAGAGCTATAGACTAGTAACGCTTTCGACGGACTAGATATCGAATAGCTTAGCGAGCCTATTATTAATAGCTTATACTAGGCGGACCTTAGCGTACTACCGGAGGCTCCTACGTAGGCTTCGAAAGGCCGGAAAGTATAAAAGAAGGGTAAAAAGGACCGCTAAGAGCAATCTATTATTACGATAGCTAATATTAAGTTCGAAAGCTCTAATAACGACCTCTTCGTACTACTCTTCTACTTCTTTAAGGACCTTAGAGAAGTACGTTATTATATTGCGTATATATAGAAGGACTATTACTATAGTAAGATAAACTTAGTATCCGCTACCCTTACTATAGATCTAGCTTTCGATATCGTCCGCCGTTAGGAGAGCTAGTTGTTATAGACCGAGACCTTAATCGGTAGTAAGAAGAAGATACTATAGAGCGCTTACACTAAGATCGCCGTACGTTAGACGAAGTCCGGTATAACAAGATACTAGAAAATTGATAGTAAGTCGAAGAATAAGGTATTACTTAAGTACTAGTACCTAGCTAATCTATTATTTAACTATATCTATAGTCTTAGTAAGCGTTACGGCTTTTAGGATAAGGACTAAAAGGTAGCCTTCGATAATCGTATATATAGTATAATAGATTAGCTTAGAATATTATTATTCGCGTACCTCGATTTTTTCGATACGTCGAGGGAGGATAGCTATATAGAAGCTATCTCTAACCTCGTAGGAGATAACCTATAAAGTAAGTCTTTACGGAAGATTTTATATTACTTTAAGTATAATTTTAGCGGTCTTAGACTCCTTATACCCTCGTTATAGGCATACTATTATAGCTATAGAGACGAAGGCCTACCGAGAGACATATTTACTAAAGAGTTAATACGCTTTATTAGTAACTAGCGTAAGAATAATAAGAGCGTAAAGCGTCGACCTTATATAAACTTGTAGTTACTATAGGCGACTATAGTCTTTCTCGATATTAACGCTATAATAGTAGCTAATATAGAGATAGGCTTCGAAGCCCTACGACCTATCGCTATCGAAGTACGTATAGCCTATTAGGAAATACATAAATAGTTATAAGGGATTTCTAACGAGGGAGGAGCCTATTAGTAACTTATAATACGTTTTAAATAGGTAGACGTAATTGTAGAACGATACGTCGAGTAGGATACTATAGCTAAGATAGAAAATATAAATAGGAATAAGAGCGTCTTAATAATATATACGCCTTATTATCTTCTTAGGAGGAATCCGATCTAGTAAGCGTACTATTCGTCTACTACTTTTTTAAGAGTCGGATACTAATAATAAGATATTATATATAGGTACGGAGTCCTTACCTTCTAGATATAGGTAGCTATATATTTAATTAGCTTATAGCTTACTAATTACTAGATCGCGGTCTTCGACTATATATATCTATATAATATATATATATATAAAAGTAAAGAGCGATACGCCTAGCTATATATAGAGTATCTTATTAGCTATAAGTTACAAGTACGATTAACCCTCGTATAGGCTAAGGTATACTAACTAACAACTATAGTATATACTCCTAAATATCTCTTCTATAGTAACCGGCCGAGTATACCGCTATAGTATATTCGCCGGTTCTAGCTAGCTATTAGAATACCTAGCTACTCTATAAAGGCTAATATCTTAAACGCGGATATCGAGAGGCGTAAACGACAATTTAGTCCGAATCGTCTACTAAGTACGCTACTTACGCGTCGGTACTAGCTAAAAGCCTATAAGCTTAATCTACCGGGTAAGGACCGTAATAGCCTAGAGCTATTGTTCGCGCTCTAGTAATACTAATAGTAGAAAGCGCTAGTACCTTCTACTATATAAGCGGTATAGCTCGTTAACCTCTTAAATATTACTTAGTAGATACTCGAGTATAATTAGCTCTATATATCCTTTAACTACTTTACGATATACCTATACTATTAGGAATTACTTCGCTATATTTAGAGTAGAGTTAAGGCTAATAATCGGTACCTTGAATTCGTACTTAAGACGTATAGAAGTAATTACTATAACGAGTAGAAAGACCTCTAGAAGAACGTATAGCGAATTCTAACTATCGTTAATTAAGTAGCCGCTAGTAGACGAAACCCGAGCTCTAATATAGCCCGAGTAAGGTAATAGGTCGTACCTATAGTTATCGACGTTTTATCGACTTTTATAGCGGAGATAGGCGAAGTCCCGGTATATCTACTTATATACTATTAACCGGTCGAGTAAGGTAACCCTACTTAGAGTAGCGCGTACGAAGCGCCTAAGATTAACTTAGCGGAAGAAGTTTCTTCGAGTAAGAACGGTACTATACTATAAGGTTACCTAATAATATCGTTAGCTATCCTATCCGGTCTATTAACTCTAACTAAGACTATCGCTAATATTAAAAGTACTATACTAGACTTCGACTCGAGACTCGCTATCTCGGTTCCTAAGCGGAAGAAGAATAGTAAGAATAAGAATAAGAATAAGAACCGTAAACTCCGCTAAAAGGACTAGCGAACAAATAGCGGCCCCGAATATAGTAACGCTTCTAGTAGGGACCTTACTAAGCGTTAAGGTCCGCTTAGAGCGCTAGATCTATATACCCTAGAGGCTGCCTTACCTTCGCTTATAGGGCTAGTAAAGGTAGATCTCGAGAATAGAACGATCGATAATATATAGTATAAACTAATAAGGTAGATAGGCGTTATTTAAGATAGTAACAATAAAGAGGACGAGAGCGAAGGCGAAGCTAGGTTAGTATACTCTAACGACTAAGAAGGGTACTCTATAGTTTATACGTTTTCTATACGGGTAGCCTTATAGTTATACTATATAAACCTACGTAGATAGGTATCTATCGTAATATAATACGAGGTAGTAGATACGGTTACGAAGCTCTAGCGGTAAGCCGATTAGCGATGTCTTAGACGGCGATACTACTAAATCTAAAATGCTGGTCTCGGCTATTAGGATAGTGATAATCGTGTCCGCGAATTGGCAGCGCTTACTATAAATTATCGGAAGATTGGGAAGCAAGAAAATGCGAAGAGCGACGGTTTGGTACGAAGCTGCACGGGTGAACCGTAACGCGACTTCCTTCTTCATTTACTCCGGCCACTTAACTGCACTGCGCGAGTCACTCAGCTTCAGTACGAGTAACCACTCAAGTAATAGCAACTAAAGTTCACCTCGCTCGGGCTTGGCGTTGGGGAAGAGATGCGGGAAGATGAAGGAGAACAAAAACAGACTAACGGTACTTAGTAAGACAGGAAATAGCCTATGGAAATACCTTCCTAAACACATCTTAAGTATAGGTCTATAAACCACAGCCCTCCAAGTGCGCCGAACACGCCGGATAACGAGGTAACTACGCTTCTTCATCCTCATCTCGAAGAAGGCCAGGCAATCTAGTTCTCCTTAGTCGACTCGAGCGAACCGCTTCTCTTAGTCTTAGATAGGCAGGCGAATGTTGTCTCGTCGACCGCACTAGGACTACGAGTACTCTATAGCCTTTTCAGTCTCTCTCTCGTCCCAACGGATGCATCTTTCGGCCGTCATCGCTGCCAACAATCTAGCTATCTTCGCCTTTCACCTCTTCGAAAACACCACGCTAGACAGGACCTAACAAGAAACCTTTCCGGAAGAGTACGTGCTCTTGCCGTACTCGGCAGCTGCAGCCTCCTCCTGCGGCGCACGGTTCGCAGATGTCGTATACATGTCCATTTGCACTGCACGAACAGCAGTGGTGGTACGCTTGTGTTTGTACGTCTAGAGCAGCCTGCGTAATGGACTGGTCCATGGCCGCCGTTTGTATGGCTTGATGGCCCCCAGCTGCAGCTAGATCGAGATGGAGAGCAGCGGTAGCTTGGACTTTGACAGACGCAATCCCGGGCAAGATGCTTGGATCGATACCAGGGGTGCTAGCGGCAGGGCTCACAACGACATGATGTAAGCCGTCGGCGACGTGAGTCTGGCAGTGTGACAGACCGAAAGCTAGGTGCTGTGTGCCGAAGTGAAAGAGTTGTTGGGCTTGGACGACGAAGCCATGCCATGCTGCTGTGCTGAATGCAGCAGCCTCTGAAGGATGTTGTGCTAAGAGCGACGCATCCTGCAGGCCATGAGCAGCGACGCCATTGATGACACCGGAACTAGTACCGGCAAGGAATAGAATGTCCAAGATGCCGACAGTGGAGATTACAGCAAGAGACAGGCCGAGTGGTATCAGCACGTCTCTTTTCTTCTTCTCGTAATGTGGAAGGTTGCGTCGTTCCACCTCGCGGTTGATTATGTGACTTTTCCGCCTGGCAATATCGAGCGTCCGACCGCTGGCCCAGAGACTTATTGTGGAGACACCGAGCGGTGGGCACGACCATGAGGCTAGAGAAAGCTACGCCAACGCCGGAACTGACTTTAGTGCGATGCTTCAAGCTTTGTCGCTCCCAAAGTGGGCGTAGAAGGCCTCCGCTGGTACGTTCTCAAACGTTTACCCGCAATCTGCCCGTCAGGCGTGAGGCAGAGCTGCAGGATGCTGCTCGGCTCACCTCACTAAAAGTGCGTCTCCATAGCTTCCTACCAGAAGCCGCTGTGATCTTTCATCTTGACAGCATGACCCGCAAGAGCCCGACGTAACCTATTCTCATTGCCGCATGGTCTATCTGGTATCATCGCGCTGTTCAAATCCGCCTATGTGCCGTCCAGAGAACTAGCGGGTGGAGCGAACCAGAAGACGTGACCGGCCAAGCAGCGACACCATAAGGCCGGTGGCACCCTCGATGGCTGACGGCGCTGATTGGGACCACCCGCCGTCAATTGACCCGCCACACCGCAGCCAGCTCCACCACAGCCAGCTGCCCCTCAGCCAGCCGTCAATCGACCAGCTACACCTCAGCCGGCCGCAGATCAAGCTGATCATCAACTATCTGATCTCGAACTATCTGATCTTGACGACAACATGTCAGGAAGGGCAGGACAAGCGCCCCGAGCCAGCGACGACCCTAACCGTTGAGTCGGATTTGGCATTGCAGAGCCATCGCGCAGGAGAAGGCCAATACGACTGTTGCGCGGTTCATGAGGTAGAACCTCGTAGCTGGACCTTCTTGCAAGAGGCCATTCGTACTAACCTCAACTGCATGGATAATTAACCGGAGGCTCATTCTCCAGGCGTAGGTGTCCAAGGCCAAGGCCAGGCAGTGTCGATAGCCTCTGCAATCATCGCGGGCGCATCTCTTAGCCAGTCTTCACGCCTGAATTCAGGGCTAGGCCATTTGTAGTCTTCCAGTAGAGCACGCCTGATCTCTACGCCTCGTGGCTGCTGATAGTCAGCGGTGAGTCAGTTGTATGAGGCGTAGAAGGCCTCCGCTTTGCGCTGGTACGCTCAAATGTTTACCCGCAATCTGCCCGTCAGACGCGAGGCAGAGCTGCAGGCGAGGCTTCGGGATATTGTGCACTGCCGCCTTCTCCAGAAGTCAAGACGTCGGACTAGCCGTTGTATGGCCTTCTAGACGGCTGCGAAATGCCAACTCGTGAGAGACGGCGTGCGACGTCCATTGACACCGGTCCTCGAAGTACACATTTGAGGGTACCAGCGGAGGGGGAATAGCGCTTACGATGAGATGGTCGTTCGTCGGCATGATCCCCCCAACATAGTCGGGGACCCATTCTGCGGTATAGTACTTCTGCAGCATATCCTCTAGATAGGATTTCGCGTCCTGCCCTGGCCAAGAAAGATAGCCGTCCGCAGAAGCCAGCTCCTGTCTTCTATCGTCGGCAAAGAGCTCGTCCTCGACTTCACGTATTGTGCCTGTGTTTTGAAGGCATCAGCTTTTTTCACCTTGACCTGTTGAGCTCACCCAGACGAGAATCGGGAACGGGGAACTGGGAACTCACTATCAGCAACATCAAGCACCAGCTGCGGATGCAAGTCATCCCTAAAAGCGACGGGTATAAGGTTAGCAGATGTCTCCAAGAGAATGCCACAGTCTCAGGTATCTGAGACGGCCTCCAGGGGTGCTACCCATCAGTATACGTACTGACCCTCAGCGATCAGAAGCACGGTAGGCTTTGCAAAGCCTTTCTTAGAGCTGGTTTGCTCCCAGAAACCCTTGTCGATGTCGCGACTCCAGGCTAGGTGGTCTGGCGCGCCGTAATTGATAGATTTCATTGCCATGCCGATAGACTTGTACGGGGATGTTTGAGGAAGGCGGGCCATAAGTGATAATACTCGCGGGTCTATTGGACCGAAGCGCCTGGCTTGGGAAATGTCGATGGGGAAACCTGAGGGTGGTGCGAAGTGGATCTCATCGTGTTCGAAGTGGCCGAGGCGGATTAAGACTTTGTAGATGGATTCTACCAGGGATACGATGTCGTTTTCGTTGTACTTTCCATTCTCTGTGCTCTCCGAGTGTGAGACCGAGCTCATCAAGGAGCTTGTGATGGCGTACCAAGTGGCAGCAGCGAGAAGGACGAGAAAGGACAGGCGGTAGATTGCACGCATGAGTGTTCACACAGAGAACGCTTGCCTAGCTGCCTCATTAAAGGTGTATTACGGAGTCAGAGTTGTTGACATGTGAAAGGCACGCGAACTGAAACGCCAAGCAATGACGTTTCGTCGCGGGAAAATGTTCGGCCATCGCGTGGCATTGTTCCTTCCCTGCTGAGGACTACCATCTCACGATGTACCATAGCCAAAGGTGATTGTATGCTGCAATAGCAGTGACCATATACGATCATGGCAGAGCTACGTCGCCGCATCTTCGGCGCGGGCACGCCGGACAGCACACCATCCATCTCCCGCGACAGCAGCCCAGCGCGGGATCCAAAGGGAGGAGACAACAGCTACAAAGTCGTTCCTACAGAGAAGCTTGACAAGCTCACCCAACATGTCAAGGGAAAAGGGAAGAGGAGGCGCAATGCCTGGATGTTCCTGTTGGGAGGTGTGGTTGGTGTGTTGGCTGCGGGATTCTTCGCGAGCAGCAGTGGTGGCTTGGACAAGCTAGTCGATATGGCAGGATTGCAGGACATGAATCTGGACTCGATACTGGATGTGCTGCCTTCGGGCCTCATCAAGGAAGTGAGGGACATGCAGGTAGGTCAACATTCGACAGTTAATATACTCCTTCGCAAGCGACTGACGAGTCAATGTTGACCAAGGTGTCTGTCATCGCAGTCACATGAGAAAGACGCCGTCAACTACGATTCCTTCGCCATCGGCCTGAAAGCTCGAAAAGAAGGCGTCGAAGCCAAATACCCAGTCATCATGATCCCAGGCGTCATCTCCACAGGACTGGAGAGCTGGGGCACAGAAGAGTCGTCGCGCCAATACTTCCGCAAGCGACTATGGGGCTCATGGAGCATGATGCGAGCACTCGTACTGGACAAAGCGAGCTGGAAGAAGCACATAATGCTCGACGAGAAGACCGGCATGGACCCACCAGGCATTAAGCTCCGCGCCGCCCAAGGCTTCGACGCAGCAGACTTCTTCATAACAGGCTACTGGATCTGGTCCAAGATCCTGGAGAACCTCGCAACTATCGGCTACGACCCTACCAATGCCTTCACAGCCGCCTACGACTGGCGGCTAAACTACATGAACAACGAGAAACGGGACAGCTACTTCACCAGACTGAAGAACCACATCGAACTCGGCAAACACACCTCCGGCAAGAAAGTCGTCCTCCTCTCCCACTCCATGGGCTCCCAAGTCCTCTTCTACTTCTTCCACTGGGTCGAAGCCGAAGGTTACGGCAACGGTGGTCCCTCTTGGGTAAACGACCACGTCGAAGCCTGGATCAACATCTCTGGCTGCATGCTCGGGACCGCCAAAGACCTCCCCGCGGTGCTGAGCGGCGAGATGCGCGATACCGCCCAACTGAACGCCTTCGCCGTCTACGGCCTTGAGAAATTCCTCTCCCGTCACGAACGAGCAGATATATTCCGGCATATGCCAGGCATGAGCTCCATGCTGCCCATAGGCGGCGAAGCCGTCTGGGGTAACCACGAAAGCGCTCCAGACGATCGACCAAACCAGAACCTCACTTTCGGAAACTTCATCAACTTCCGTCCAGAAAAACAGCACGGCAGATAGCCCAGGTAACCTGACCATGGCTCAAGCTTTACCTTACCTCTACGACCATACCGAGCAATGGTACCGCGACGCCACGCAGCAATCCTACTCCCAAGGCGTCGCGCACAGCAAGAAGGTGGTAGAAGACAACCAATTCATCCCAGCAAAATGGATAAACCCCCTCGAGACCCGGTTGCCTCTCGCCCCCGACTTGAAGATATTCTGTTTCTACGGCATCGGAAAACCCACGGAACGAGCCTACTTTTACAGAGAAGATTCAGAAAACGTAAACAGAAGCCGCGTCATGATCGATACCACCGTCTCTACCCCCAGCGGGAACGTCGATCACGGCGTCGTCATGGGAGAGGGGGATGGGACGGTGAATTTGCTGAGTACGGGATATATGTGTAACAAGGGGTGGAAGATTAAGAGGTATAACCCTGCGGGGGTGAAGGTCACGACGTATGAGATGCCGCATGAACCGGACAGTTGGTCTCCGAGGGGAGGGCCGAATACGGGGGATCATGTCGACATTCTTGGGCGGTCCTCGTTGAATGATCTTATCTTGCGTGTGGCGGGCGGGAAGGGGCATCTCATTGAAGAGACTGTGCATAGTAATATTCGGGAGTATGCGGAGAAGGTTAAGATCTACGAGGACGGGGACGAGAACGGTGGATCATAGTACGCTCTACGCTCGTTCTTGTCAGATGTCTGCCGCTACCTCTGGGTCGTCGATAAAGGTGTTCTGTCGTTCTTGACGGAGCTCTATCACTGGCTCTGGGTCGCGGATTTGGGCAGCCCGAGGTGGCGCGATCTCCCGTGGTGGCCGGTCTTTTTGGTGGGCTTTGGGACGGTGGTTATGAATGGCTGGGAGTGAGAATCTCACGGATGCATGGATGGGTACGGATGGGATGGGATGAGACGATACCACATAGACTATGGCCATGACAGTAATTTTGTTCTCCAACCACCCAAAAGCCCGCGCATTCATCCGCAGCATGTCTCATACATTATTTGTAGTAGTACTGTTACGGGTAGCTCCTAGGATGTAACGGACCGACCAAACGATGTCGTCTCGCTGCCATATGAACTTTCCGGCTCCAGATCCTTCGATCTATCGCAACGAGTTTGTGGTATAGTGACTCAGCAAAGACAAGGTCTTCAGAGGCTCTGTTTGCCGTCCCTCATGCCCACGTCCACGACCCGTCCTTCTCCGCCACAGCTACACGATAATGCTCCAACACCTCTTTCACCACGGGCCACCAGGTGCCCCTGAGCGTCTGTGTGATACCAAACGCCTTGGCAATGACCGCGATCTGCCCTTTCGAAGTGCTCTCATCGAATCCAAAGACGTCTCCCTTGTGAATACGTTCCAGCCAATGTAGTAGATTCTCCCAGCTCCAGCTCCCGTGGAAACGCACGTAGCACTCTACAAGCGGTGTGCTGTTTACCCAATGATCACGTGGCAGCTCCATCTGCAGATCATAGACTTTTATCGCGAAGGTGTTCTCGTATTGGAAGATCCCTAACGCTTCTCTTCGTACTTGCCGGCAGGCCCGCAGGAGAGCCGGCTGCTTGTAATGCTGGCCGTCTATTTCGATTTCCGTCCGTGACACAAGTACGTAGTGGTATATTGCGTTGCGCATTTCCGCAGGTAGCAATAGCAGCGTCGGGTTGCCTGGCTTTGCTTTTGACTCATTGGTCTGCGCCGTCGTGTTTCTTGCTTTGCTGCACCCCGAGGATAGCGGCACGGACGGCTTGCTCGAAGTCTCTGTGCTTGCCTGCGGCTTCGCTTCACGGCGACGCATCTCGTGAGCAACTCTTGTTTCCAGGAAGGCGAGATACAGGTCGCTCATGCTTGCAAGGCGCGGGTAGTCGTGGTTGATGGGTGCTGATGTGGTGCGGGACATAGGCCGTGTGTAATAGTCAGAGGTAGCGTGAGAGACCCAAGTAGTGTATACCTCTTTCTGAAAGCATGACAGTGGGATTCTGGCAATTTGCGACCAGAGATCGTTTTTTTGCGACCGTGGTATCGGAGTGATGCAGACTCGAATCAAGGTCGGGACGGTCGAAACACATGTTGAAGCGCACGCAAACATCTCAATCAAATTGATGCCAGAGAATTCCAGGTGTAAAGTGTGAGAATAGGCAGGCTCTTGCACACCAAGCGCATCAGACGCATCATCTATAAGCTTTTAGTACTTATCTTGAAGGTCACGATTGCCACGAGGGCGAAGAGGACGCTGGAGACCGCAAAAGGTAGCCCAAACCAAGGTCGTCCCAAGTGGAAGCCTACTCGCAATGCCCACGATAAGCCCAGCGCTGCCAATAGACTGCCAACGCCCTCCATGACCGAGATGATGGCGTAGAGGCGCCCAATATCGCTAGTGGCTTCAGCGTTGCGAGATTCCACGAGCGAAGTCACCAGACTGCGCGCGGTAGGTGCAAAGCCGGTCCCGAGCGTGAAGAGAACGATACCTGTCGTTGTCAGTCGGCACATCTTAGAATACAATCAATGCTTTGGTCCTCTCACCCAAGATCATTAGAGCTGGTGTCGCCGGTAAAGCCAATACGAAGGTACCAAGAAGCAGGAAGAGCACACTCCCTCTAGCAAGGAACAGGTCTCTTACAGTTGCTCTCCCCATACGGCGAAGAAGACAGACGGCAAGCGCTGGCAGGATGAGGGTGAACAGCGCAATGTTCACGGCTGCGCGCAAAGAGAGGAGTAGTCCAGCCTGCGTGAAGAGCTCCAAATCAGTACAGAAGCGGCACAAGGGCTTGTACTGGGACGGCTTACCTGTGATAGTGTCCAACCGTATCGCTTCGAGACGTACTGTAACAGAACGTTCGTGGACTGACGCCCGACCTTGGAAATCAGGAACGTCAATACGAGTGCTGCGACCGGCTTGTCGTGGATGACGAAGTTGAGCGAGCTCTTGGCCTGTCGAGCCCACGTTCCGGACTTCTTTGCAAAAGACACTTCGGCATCGACCGTAGACGCAACCGAGGTGGTTTCATGGTTGTCGGTGCCGGCATTCAGTTCCTCGAAGGCAGGCAGTGGTGCAGTTTCAGGTAATGCAAGTACCATCACAGCACTGCTGCCTTGGAAAAGCGCAGCGCCGAGGAGTGCAATCCATATGTTCCTATACATGAGATAGGAAGCCAGTGGAGGGATAGCCAAGTCCGCAATGAGATCGGTGCAGAAGCGATAGAAAAACACAGTGCTCCTGTCGCGGAAATGCGACCGTTAGCTGCAGGACTTCCTTAGATCGAAGAACGGAAGTAACACATCGTCAAGCTTACCTAGACTCCGCTGGCACGACGTCGGCCACGACAGTAGTGAGAAGGGTCGTTCCCACTGTTGGACCACCGCCGATCAAGAAGAATGCTGAGGACAACCAGACCCATTGCGTAGGCCAGTCGGTGGCTCCTATCTGCAGATTCAAGAGAACGGTAAGTTCAATCTGTCAACCTCAGGGTACGGGGTAGCACAAGACTTACCACGAAGAGAGTCCACAAGTAAGACATGGTGAAGCCTGTCAAAGCCAACGCCAGAATCCATTTCCTTCCACGCTTGTCGGCCAGGTATCCAAACGGTATGGGAAACAGTATCGCTGGAATACTGTCGAAGAAGAGCTGTCACCCGAGCAACGCAGCGAGACGGTCTTGGATCGGTTCAAGCTTGCAAAGCTGCTCGGGTATTCCCCTATTGCCTGGTATTACGGGAGAGCTGTGCTGTGCGTAGTACTCAGCACATACGGCGGACTCGAATAGGCGGACCTTCGGAGCGGCGTAGAGGTCTTCTCCTATATCAGATACGACGGCCAGAGCGATGACTAGAGCGACAACATGCAGCCATGGCCATGGGCTCCTCGTGCGATTTTGGCTTGGTGGCGTCAGACCAGCCTCCTGTGGAGTTTGCGCCGAGGGAGAAGGTGGTGGAAGCAAAGGTCTAACTTCGTCGGCCTGATCATGTCTACGAAGGACGGTATCTGCCATGGTCAATATGTACTATTGATTAGCCTGCTACATGTTGCAGTTGCAGACAGAAGTGGTAGCATCAAGATGCAAGGAAGCAAATAATTGGCATCGCAATGGCGCGTCGTCGATCTGTTTATCTTCAGCCAATGATATGCGCCAATGGCATGCGAGTCCAGCGTCGTGAACTCTTAGGTCGTGGTACAGCTCGTGGTGAACAACGCATAGATTCACGCCCAAGTGAAGACGTAGCGAGGACCGAGTGCTGCAAATAATGATCATGTCGTGAGAGACTCAATATAACACTCGCCTTGTGCTAGTACAAGGTTTTCATTTCCGACCCATTATTCAACGCCAGACGACCTTCGCTCTAAAACTCTCAGTTCAGTATGGCCTGCCATGTCTTAAGACTCGTCCTTGTTCTCCTCTGCCCCTGGCAACGTCTCTTCTTGACTATTCGAGCCCCAAGTGCTCGTAGGACTTGGTCTCCTACTGTCGTCGTCGGCCAAGCTGGATTCTGGCGTGGTCTCTGGCGATACGATATACAGCTCATCGTAGTTGCCAAGGAACATCCGGCTAAGGTATGCCAGCGTTGGTACCTTGATTGAGGCTAGGGAGGAGTCGTAGTTGGGATATTGTCGGTACATGTCGTGCTCCTCCGGGAGGTACAAGTCATGCCGCTTTACGTCGACGTATGAGGTACCTCGCGGTATGGTCTTTTTGGTGCAGCGAAGGTTTTCGTCTATGTAGGCTGCAGTGTCAGCATGAGTCCGTGTTACGTGACAACTCCCAAAACTCACCTTTGTCAAGCCATGAACACAGCTCTTTCTGCGACGAATTCTCCAATTTGCCGCGATACCTGTAGCATAGCACCGGCTTGCTATCGAACTCGTCAAGTTGGTACCTCTCTGCGCTGCTCGATGAGCTACGCGAAGTGTCCGAGAGGCCAGTCTGGTGGCTCCGCTCCAGCATTTGAGTATTACTCATGATGGGCGACGCCCCGTTGTAGGCTGCCAATTTTTCGGTATGGGTGACCGCGCGGTCTTTGTTTGCAAATACTGATCGAAGTTTGCGAAAGTTGGTCACGAGTGCGTTTGTGCCTGAGACAAGGCTGCCTTCGATTGTGGTGGGCCGGTGACAGTGCATGAATGTTCTCAGGTGCGGGAGAAGGAGAGATCAGACGGACAATGACGAGGTCGGGTGAATGCTGAGGCACACTGCGTTTCCGTCACTAAGCGTAGAACAGGTTTGGTTGCGTGCGTATGGCAAGCGATCGAATGTTGGAGATGACTGGCTGTGCTGCGCCATCGCAACTCAGCGTCAGCAGTGCACGGACCAACATCGAAGTTGATGTGGCGTGGCGGTGCGCTTCCGTCTCGTCTTGCCATCGATCGAGTCTTTACCTCCTACAGCACGATCATGTCACGACATCGCGACCGAGGAGCATTCAGAATTTTGGCAAAGACTTTGCAAGGCATGGCTACCCGGTCGAATGGGTCTTCGAGGTGAGTCACAAGAACGAGAATCTTGCGGCAGAACTGGGCGTCATATGGCCTGAGGTTCCAGGACACGCAACCACTTTGCACGCCACTCCTGGTTCGCCCTCCAGCTGAGCAGCACCTGTACTACGTGTCTGTCGATCTAGAGTGACCGAAGCACTGCGCCTTCTGTATCATGTATATCTAGAGAGTCTATGGTCAATCAGATCTGGTTCCTGCATCCAAGCCTCCCGTCAGAAGCCACAAGCTTTCTGCGTGACTTCGTTTCCGGGGAACGCAGGGTTGACTCGGGACGGACCAGGCCACCTTTCTTGGGGAAGCGTCATATCACATGGGCGAGGTGCAGGAGGCTGATGTTTCAGTATTCAAGGGAAAGGTGTTTGTTTCCGTGCGTCTCTCCTTTGTATTGCATCTTCTGGAATCGCATAGCGAGGCGTCGAGCGTTGGATAAGAATCCGTAGAGTCGGGAGAGTTATACTTTAGGCAGACACGACGTGACAGAACAATACAAAACACAGCTATACCCACACCGTTCTCGAGACCGATTGGTCGCACGAGTCCTTGGGCGGTCTCAAGGTGTAACTAGGTAACTCATAAGACCACGGGCCTTGAGCGACAGCATATCCCTTCTGTATCCCTTGCCTACCTGCAACAACATCTGGAAAGCTGGATTCGATCCCAGTGTCGCCGTGGGCGTTCCTACGCTCCGACGCGATGGACGGCGGTCACACTAATGTTTCGAAGTCGGCGGACGGGAGTGCGCACGGTGGAGTTGACGTTGCGTCGTCGATAAATCAACTGGAAGGGAACACAGACCATGATCGAACTGCACGATTAAGGCAAGAGGGCGACGAGATGGGAAAGAGCGTATCGACATTATCTGCTGCACCGGCAGCTCACCATTCTCGGACGCCTAGCGCACGGCGAAGAGCAGAGACGCAGGATTCCGACAAGGCAGGCAGAAGTTGGGCAAGAGAAGTGGATGATCCGTGGTGGCCTTGCATCCTGACACTGGACGGTGGTGGCATCAGAGGTTACAGCAGCCTGGTGATACTGAAGGCCTTGATGCACGAAGTATGGCTGTGGGAGCAACGCCTCGACGCCGAAGAGGCTGCACAAGACAAGACGGAAGAATTGGTGGATTCGCCAACAAGTATGCGAGAAGCAGGGAGACAGCAGGCAACCTCTGGCGCAACAGACGGGATGGAAGCAGACGCTGTGAGGGTTGATGAAGCAAGAGACGATGAAGTGAACTTGCGAGACGAGACGGAAGCAGCAGTGGTCGAAGAGCAATACGGTGTAACGACAACAGACCCACCTCCCGAGAACTTTACAGCGGCACCAGCACATCACACAGCACGCCAGGACAAGCTCACAGCGGATGTCAGCGCGAAGAAAGCCATGTCAGAGGAGGAGCTGCTGCCATGTCATTACTTCGACTTCATGTACGGAACCTCGACAGGCGGCTTGATCGCCACCATCCTCGGTCGTCTACGAATGACTGTCTCCGAGGGTCTCGAACTTTACGAAAAGGTCGGCGAGGACTTGTTCGGTAAACAACGCAGTCGCGTCCCGCTGCGAACGAAGTACTACCACCAACCGCTCGAGAAGGCCGTGCAAGACATCGTTGGCGCTCGTTGCCACGAACACAAGGACTGCGACGGAAAAGACGACCTGCATCCGTGGGACGTAGAGCACTTCGACAAGATCCTGCAGCAAAAGGTACCATTCGACGTCGATCGACCTCGCGTATGTCAGTCGTGCTGCCTGACAGCGACACACGATAAAAACATCTCGGAAGCGTACCTGCTGCGATCGTACCCGCATTACTACACTGAAAATGCACCGAACTGGATCACCCGATACAACGAAGGCGCCGATCAACTTCCGATATGGAAAGTGACAAGAGCGACTTCAGCCGCCCCAGTAAGTCCATAGTTAGATCGCCACCCTCAGTTGATAATTGTGCTAACCTCAGCTAGTTCTACTTCGAGATGGTCCGGCACGAAGTTGACGGTGTGGAGAAGTCGTTCAAAGACGGCGGCATTCGTGAGAACAATCCCAGCGGCGCCGCACTCAGCGAATTCCATGCCCTGTACGAAGACAAGGCAGAGAAGCCCGCCCTGCTGCTGAGTGTAGGGACAGGACGCCCAGACACGACGCAAGATGGCTTCGCAAGTGCGTGGCCTTGGCCTTTCGGACGTTTGCCGTTCGTGAGGAAATCGATGGAGAAGCTCGCAGTCATTCAGAATGTTCTGATCAAGTACACGGAAGGAGAGAGACAACACCACCAAATGCGAGAGCATGCACACGGGGAGCATACGTGGTATAAGCGGCTCAATGCGGATGGGTTGGAGAATATGGGCTTGGATGACTGGAAGAAAGGGGATTACCATGGTCAATCGAACAAGCCAGGCGGCGCGAGCCTGAAGCGGATGGAAGATGCGACGCAAGAGTATCTGCACCGAGACTTCGACGACACTGTTGACTCTTACGCCAACCCGAGGACGATGCTCGAACAGGCCGCAGAGAAGCTCGTGCGGCAGAGACGGGCGCGGGAACAAGAGGGAGGCTTGAGGTGGGAGACCTTCATCGGCAAGCACCTGCATAGAGCGCCAGAGCATGTCAACGGTCAAGCTGGATGAAGGCAAGGGATATACCACAGCATGATACAACGATCACCGCCACCTTGAATACTGGAGACGGAAGCACCTTGACGAACGAGCCGACTTTATCATGGACAGTCGCGCCGAAGAAGTTACAGTCAAGGCCGCGCAGCTTGCGACATCGTACATCTTGGTCCACCCAAGCTGGAAGTCTTGACCATCCCAGCAAGAGTACCCAGAACATCGAAGCACGAAAAGCTTGTAGGTCATATTCCTGGTGGGTGTGGTATGCAAGAGCCTGTCTACTATCGGTCTTTGCACCCGAGGTTCTTCAGCGTCGACATTGTTTGAACATTTGTGCGTGCGCTCCAGGTCTCGAGATGCGATCCGACCGCCTACGGCCATCGGACGACATCCAAAAACAGGAGGGAATACGGGAAAGAGAACCCGTTGTAAGCCACTCGACTCCCCGCCTTTGCAGTCGACCCGAGTTCCACGCTCTTCCGCACATGCCGACACATGTCCACAGATGGCCGTAGGCTCTGATGGTGGTCTGGTGGTGCTCTGCTGGCGCTCTATTGTTACGAGGCTGTGTTTGTCAGCCTCAGAGCTTGGCAGTCCCGATTCGACCTTGTGGCCCCGAACGTGATTCCCCGTTTGGCAGGACAAGGTTCGAATGCGGCGGAGTCTGCTGCCTTCATATTTATTGAGGTGGAATAGGTGAGCACACTAAGTTTGGCAAAGGAATGAGCAGACTCCCAAGAGCTACTATAAGAAACACTAGCTAGCATGTCGCTTGCTCGTTCTCGTTTACACTGCCAATCGTAGACCTTGGCTTATCTCCTGCAGTCACACCACCAGCAGAACATACCAAGTTCCAGATCGTCCAGCGCTGTTTTGCTCCCAAATCTCAACTTGCAAAGCACCTGCATCCAAATTTAAGTGACCACCGAGGCACATTGAAGGGCGGCCCAAACTTTGAGTACCTTTGAGGCTCTGGCGGGGATTGCCATGGTTGTCATGGCTATGGCCGCGTACTGTGACATTGCACACTTCGTAGACCATCGATGTGATGCCCGAAGGGCAAGTCGCCATCCACATGCAGCATTGCAACAATCCAAGGGCGGAAAGCTGTGCTCTGCCCACCTCAGCCTGCTCTTCTCCATAAGGGGACCACATTACATTCGGCAGCGTACGCCCGTATCGTCTCACCGGTTCGTTACCGACCGAACGGCCACGACCACACCCACTCTGTCGCAATTGCATCTCGCTTACACTCTAGAAAGTCCGGAGTGATGGGTAGCGATGTTGGTTCCATCAGCCTTGGGGCTGCCTCAATATGGCTCCGCCTCGCTGACCGAAGTTGGTACAACTCCGCTATGCGCTATGCGCTCTTACTGTTGACATATATCAAGACTCCGTAACAACGCCAGGATCGTTGCCTTACCACAATCGTCTCCCATCCGTTTCTACTGCCCTCCAAAATGTCTGATTGGAAATCCAAGGAGCCTGTCTGGTTCGACGACAACGCATATGCCGAGAAGGCAAAGCATTTGAGCCCGGTTCAACTGACTCACCGCTGACCAGGGTGGCTACCGAACGAACGCACATGAACAGAGCCGTCTGTGCGTTTGTTTATAAGGTCTAATTGGTTCATTCGTTTATGTGCAGTGAATAGAGGGTTTGTGCGTTCGTTTGTTCATATGTAACTTCCTAATTAGGTAAACAATGCGCTAAATCGCTAAAGGCTCTATAGGGAGTTTAGTACGGTTTCTAGTAGTAGTAAAGTTAGCCGCATTAAGTCGGCTACTTCGGAGTTAGTTTATACCTTACTAACGCCGTCGGTAGCTCTATACGTACCTATATCCTTTATATTAATAAGGCCTTAGTCGTACTAGCTCTTTAAGGACTAAAACGCCTCTATAAGGTTATCCTTTATATACTAGTACTCTTCGTCTAGTATGTAGCTAGCTTAACTAAATTGACGCTCGTCTATAGCGCTACTTACTAAATAAGTAAGTAAATCGAATACTATATAACGTAATACTAGAAAGCGGTAGTAGTTAGCAATCTACTACTATAAGTGGTCGGTACTAGCTAGAGTATATTCTTCCTTTAAGTACTTATTGAGATCGTTAAGTACTATAATATCGTCGCTTAGAAGGTTATACCGCTCGAAGTTACTTATCTTCTTAAGGCTAATTGCGTCTAATTAGCTAGAGTTAATCTCTTCGGTAAAGCGGAGCTTGTACTCGTAAAATAGCTCCTTTATAGTAACCTTTGCCTTCTTAATCTAGATAGAGTATACTATAGCCTACTTCTACTCGAACTAACCGTACTTAAATAAGAGATAAAGAACAATAGCTACTTAGTAGACTAAAGTCTTGTCGCTTATCTTATAGTACTTATTAAGCTTCTTCTAGCTAAGGTTAATTATAGCCTTAAAGTAAGTATTTAGTAGGTACTCGTACTTCTTCTTCTAATCTTTAAGCTTAGTAAGAAGGAAGTTAATAGCTTGTAGCGACTTAAATAGCGCTCTATAGTAGTACTCGCGGTAGTTTAACTAAATAGTCTTCGAGTACGACTTTAGCGGCTATAGAAGGTCCTTAATCTCTATAAGCTCGAGCTAGTCGTCTATAGTAAGTACGTTATTATAGAGAAGGTTATCTTCGTCGTAAGCGAAGTATATCTAATAGAGCTTAATTGCGTCCTTTAGTAAAAGCGTACGCTCTAGTATATCGAAGGTACTATTCTATCTTATACCGCTATTAATTACTAGCTATAATAGTCGCTCTACCTCCGGCACTACTTCCTTCTACTTATTTCTAAAGAACTACCAACGCTAAGAGCTTCTACAAGCGTAAATAATAATATTGTAAAGCTTACTAATAGGTCCCTTCTTACGCTAGATCTTAAGCTACTCTTTCTTATTCTTACTATATAGTACCTTCTTAAACTTAGAGACCGTATTATTACTAAGCTTATCGTCTACCGGCTCTTTATTGCGCGTACGACGTATATAGAAGATAACGTCGCTAATATAATTAGTATCTATACTATAA
The DNA here is from genome assembly GCA_022814695.1 of Neocatenulostroma microsporum. Classification (NCBI taxonomy): domain Eukaryota; kingdom Fungi; phylum Ascomycota; class Dothideomycetes; order Mycosphaerellales; family Teratosphaeriaceae; genus Neocatenulostroma; species Neocatenulostroma microsporum. The sequence goes on from JAKLLW010000579.1 coordinate 19,928, forward strand.
AGTATCGCTTTATAGACGAGGTTAAAGATATAAGTAGCGTAGCGTAGTCGGCTCTTAATCGGATTAATTAGTACGTAGTTTACGAGTAGCTAGATAGCCTTATTGTTATTAGTAGTACTATCGGTAATAAGGTACGCGAGCTTAGTAGTAATCTTATACTCCTTAGCTATAGTAAGGAGATAGTACTAGATCTCTTTACCGGTATACGAATCGTACGTATTATAGAGTATAAGAAGTATAGTTATAGGCCTATAGTTCTTATTAAGGTAGTACGCAATAACTCTAAGAAGTTTAAGCTCGTTACCGCTCTTCTAGCTTTTAGAACTTAGAGTAATATAGCTCTTAGCTCTAGTAAGACTTCGAATAATACGCTTCTTATTTACCTTATACGCCTTTATTGTCTAGTTACGTATCGTTTAGTACGTAGTTAATACTACCTCTATAAGAAAGAGATCGCGCTAAGTAAGTAGCTCCTTATATATAGTTAAAGAGGCTCTATATAGTAAGACGTTATTAGTAACAATCTAATAGATATACCTTACTTAGTATTCGGCTTTATTAAACGTAGTATTCTATATACGCTCTTATTCCTCTTAAACCTTTAGATTCTTTATATTCGAGTCGAGGGTCTACTACGTACTAGCCTTCTATTTCGGCGCTTACCTAAGCGTACCGTTACTATTATATTAATACTCTAATAGATGCCGGTACGGTATATTAGAGTAAAGTAAATCGAGAAGGATAAGGGCTCGTTATAGCGCGTCCTAATAGTAGTAGTAAAGAAAGAGCTTCTAATCGGTCCTTTTGTCTATAATAGCCTTACTATAAGGCTTACTAGTCTCCTTACAAATCTTATATATCTAGCTTGTATACTTCTTCTTAGTAGAGGCTATAGGTTTAAGGTTTTTAAGCTATAGGTAGTTTAGAACGAATCTAGAGGTAGTTTTATAAGAGAAGTACTCTATCTAAAGGTCGAATTACGCGTAGAGCTTAGTAAGATTATTATACTTACTTAGAGCTAATTCTATAGTACTAGCGGCTATTTTAATAATAAGTTCGATATAGTTATTAATAAATTAAGATAGTTGTTTTATTTAAAGATTCCTAAAATAGTAATATATCGCGTTTAGTAGTACTATAGAGTAGATACGGCGCTATCCGTCGGAGCTCGGTAAGCGCTATTACTAGTCTACGAAGCGAGAAAACGGCGCCGGCATCCCCTTTAAGAAGGCACAAATATAGGACTTTTTAGTATACACTTATTTATAAACGTATACATAAATCGGAGGGTTTTGTACGTTTGTTCACGTGTATAGAGCCCTCCGTTTATTCGTGTAAATCACGTGAACACACATGAACAGTGTATATCTGTTCGTTCGGTAGCCACCCTGCCGCTGACTACCAGCAGCCACGAGGCGTACTGTAGAGATCAGACGTGCGCTACTAGAAGACTACAAATGGCCGAGGGCATATGAAAAGTATAGTATAGTACTATCTACTATACACACCCTACCCCCAACGTAGTGTAACACATCCGATTCCAGAAAAAGGAGCTATCGTGGTATCATGCTCGCCTCCACCCCACCAGAACGCGACGCAGCCAAAAAAAAAAAGGGTGGCGTAAAGCCTCCCGTACTCAATAGTACGACCTCCCCTCCTCCCACTTCTTCACACTCAAATCACTCTCATCTCGTGGCTCGATCAGACGCTCTTGGGTGACGCCTCCAAAACTGACCCTCCCACTCTTCCTCCTATCCCCTGTCTGCGGCGTCCCCTCAATCATCCCCACCGCCCCAACCCACTCCCACACCCTCCCCACATCACCACTCCTCCCCTCCCTAACCATAGGCCTAACATTGCTGTTCCCCTCAACCTTCCTCTGCACCCTCTCCCACAAGACCCCCCTCCTCTTCGCACTAAACTCCTCCCTCAGCACATCATCCCTCAACTGACTCACACTAACAAAATTATCCCTATAAGCATCCGGATCGTACGCATGCAGAGCCGCTTGCTGGCTTAATCTCTCCAACGCCAGACCCGCTAATTGCTTCGCTTTATTCTCCGTTTCCCTGCCTGATGTGATGCGATAGCGTCCATAAGACCCACCCGAGAGGATGAGAAGTAAACTCAGAGCTTGCCAAAGATACTGTCTAAGCGTCTCTCGAAGCGATCGCCGGACGGCGCATTGGAAGCTGATTTTGGCGAGGGAGGTGGAGCGGAGGGTAGGTGTTCCGAGTGTTCTAATCCGTACCTGTCAGTTCTCGAACCCGTGTAAGCGAAAGAAGCCGGTATAACGTATAACGCAGAGAGCTTTATGAGAAGAGGTGTATGACTTACCCGTCCGACCCACTGACGACTTCGTCGGCACCCTGTATCTCCGGTATAGCCGCTGCCCACAGATCCTCGAATTCCTCGTTGGACATGCTCTTTCGCTTGTTGGCGCTCATCGCTCGTTTGAGATCTGTCTCCTTTACTTCGGGCTTTGAGATCTCGCCGCACTCATACTTGGCGTTCTGTTCTCTCAAGCGTTCGACTGCGCGTTCTTTGACCGCACCGACTTTCCTCGCTTTCGCACTATCTGGTTCACAGCTCGGTGCTAGCGGGACAACACCGCCGATCGAGAGCGGGTGCGGAGTGAGCACAAAGTCGTGATCGCACACTGTCTCCAGGTGCTCGCCGCAGAAGGCGTGTTGGGGACACGGCTCGCATTGCGGACGGATGAAGTCTGCCCACTCGGGTATCTGCACGTTCGCGATTGCTGTAGTGGGTCGACCGACACCACAGTATCCGACTTCGATCTTTTCCTGTCTCCATGCCGTGAACAGGCCTGCTAGCATAGCTACCAGGACCGCCATTGGAGCTACGCGTGCTGCACTTCCTGGCGGGCGGGATGTTCGGCGCGGTGTAGGTACGAGCTCGCCTGACTGCTGTGCTGTAACGAGTTCCTGTTCCTCCTCCGGCGTGAACTCTTCCGTCGGCTCGATCTCCTCCTTCTTGACGCGAGCGACAGGCATGTCAAACGTTCTGCGCGTGGGCACAACTGCGCCGTCCATCTGCTCTCTCACTGGCTTCACTCCGTCCGTTCGTCTCCGTGCATCGCGACTGCGCCGCCTCTCAATCAACTCGCTTGCAGTCATCGTTGTCCGTCTACGCTCCGTGTCGCGACTGCGTGGTGCAGGCGGTGAACTGCCAGACTGAAACACATTCTCGCTGCTGAAAGGACTTGCACCATTCCGCTCACCATCATCTCTGACCACCGGCGCAGCACTTGGCCGCGACTTCCTCGACGCCGTCCTCTTCGGCTCAGGCTCTTCCTGCGCCTCAGACACCCCTCGCGCATGCTTACTACTAGCCCTCCTCGGCAAACTCTCAGGCGGCGCAGTACTGTGCCGCGACCTCCTCGGTGTGGGCGCAATCTCCTCCGCCTCTTCCGTCCTCGCTCTCGTCGTCCGTCTGCTCGTGCTCCTTCTGGGAACAGACACTGGCGCGACTACCGTCTCCTCTTCGTCCTCCTCGTCCTCGCCGTTCGCTGTGCTTTGACTGCTGGGTACATCCTCAATCCCTCTGCTCGTGCGCTTTACCCTAGCATTCGCTGTCCGGATCTTGCGCGCTTGAGGCAGGACTTGCTCGTTGAAGATGTCGACTAGCTGGCTTTTCTTGGCCGAGGATGGATAGTTGACGTTGTGCGCGACAAGTATGGATCGCAAACGTGGGACTGTGAGGGTGCTCGGGTCAAAGTCCGGCTCGAGGTAGGCTTGTTGGTCGTCCATGTCGCAGTAACGAAGTCGCAATCGCAGTGTCGAAGTGATGGTGTGCAGTAAGCTCAGATGGATGCGCAAAGTGATGACGGCAGTCGTGTAAGCTGGAAGAGACCTGACAGGAAACCAAAAGCTTTGAAAGGAGAGCTGGTGGCGACAACAAGTGTTCACTTGGTGTGAGTGAAAAACGGCATGCAGTGTTTACAAGCAGCGAAAAGGCGGCAGCAGCGGGGGAGAGCCCAGCAACAATCGCTTGGCCTGTGCGAGCTCTCACGAAGCTTCCTACGTCACAGTTTCAGAAAGTTTAGCAGGAGCAACAGAGCACACCAGCAGCAACGAAGTGAAGACTCGAGGTCGGATAAAGTGATACACGAATTCTTGTGTACTCATACAACCACACACCACTACTAGCACCACCACCACCACCACACCTTCATCATGGCCGCCCTATGCGCAAAGTGTCAAAAGCCCCTCACCATGGACATCTCACCCGACTCCGACGACTCAGACGAGCAAATGTCCACCTCCACAGAACCCACCGCCAACGAAACAGTCCCCGACGACGTCCACCTCCCCTGCGGCGACCACGTGCACTGGGAATGCCTCCTCGACTCCTACGAATACACCAAATGCCCCGCCTGCTCCCAATCCATCCTCTCCTCCTCCTCCTCCACCACCTCCAGCTCCTCAAGCTCAGCACAAAGCGAAGAGCGCATAATAGTAGACCTCAACAACGAAGGCGGTCTCCAGCAAGGAATAGACATCCTCCCCATACTCAAAGAAGAGAGCTATCTGCGAGCATACCCTGAAGAACGCAAATGTCGCGCCTACCTCGAGTTCTGCAGGGAGGGAGACCACCGCGCCATCGCCGACCTGCTGAAATCCTGCTCAGAAGAAACGACCTTTGAGGATGAAGACGGGGATCTTATAACTGAGCAAGGCGCCCCCGGGCGTCTGGGCCCGACACCAGATTCGATACTGAGATATCAGGATCCTATAGGTGATGGGGCGAGTGGATTACACGCGGCGGTCGCGAATGGGCATAGAGAGGTTGCTTGGTTGTTGCTGTTACTGGCGAGCGAGTACCCGGAGATGGAGTTTCCGGCGTTGGTGTTCCAGGAAGCTGCTAGTTTGGGTGTCATGAGGGAGGAGCAGGAGGGGAAGGTGGATATTCGGAGTTTGAAGGATAACCATGGGAGGACGGCGGAGGATGTTGCGAGGGAGGTGGGTGTGATTTGGACTGGGTGGGTTGGGAATGGAAGGCTCGCTATGCCTTGAGGAGTCTCTTGTCGTGTGGATGATGGTGCGTGGTTCCCGTGGAAGTGGACGCAGTCGGGTAATGAGATCGGCTTGCCGGCTTGCCGGAAGATTGCTTGTTGAGATACCCAGCATGATACCATTACCAAGCATGAAAGCGTTATCGTACTCCAGCTTATGTGCTTAAACCAAATCACCCATCGTTCACCCCTCCTGTGCCTTCATCTTCCCACCACCCTCCTTCTTTTCTTCCGCCCTAGCCCTAACAACCCGATGCCTCGACAACAACTGACTAACAACGAAATGACTAACATCCTCATCACTCCAATAACTCAAATGACTCGCAATCGCCGCAATCAAGTTGATGTCAAATACACCTTCTTGAATCGCGTAGTCCACCCTCCCGTTGCTATTCAGCCTCCTCACTTTCTCTTCCTCTCTCTTTAATTTCCTCGCTCGGTCTTCTGCTTCTTTCCACTCAGGACTGCCACTTATGGAACCCAGGTCACGGGAGGAAGCGTCAGAATCTTGAGTAGACTTCCGCCGCTTCTGATACCCAGCGAAGAGAGTCTCGAGCTCAGCATCAATGAGAGTAGGGGGATGTTGACCTTGCCCCACGACCTGCTCAGCCGGGTGAGGAGGGTTAGAAGACTCCACAATCTCCGTCCCTTCAGCCGGTAAAGGAGCAGTAGGCGGGATCACGCCGGCAGAGACATTCGTACCAGCGCCTGAGCTCATAATAGACAAAGGTCCCCCAATGGTTTTCCCTCCTCCTGCTGCATGTCCTGCATGTCCTTGCCCACTGCTGTAGCTGGAGCTGGTAGGCAGTTGACCTGGATCCGTCCCGCTGTAGCCTAGCCCCCTAGTAAGGAGCGAAGAGGCCATGGACGACCACATACTGGAGACGCTTTGGCTTACTCTCGCGCCGATGCCTGTGAGGCCCTGACCCATCGGGGCGCCGAAGATGCCGCGTTTGGTGTAAGGTAAAGGTTGCGGTTTGAGGGTGGCCATTGCGGGGGAGATCAGGGGCTCGATGCGGTAGGAGATTGGGTCTGTGGGGTGGAAGATATTGAATATTTGGGCGCATTTCGGGCTGCTGGTGGCGATCTCTGAGGGCGGTGGTGCGCCCATTGAGGCGCTTGTGCTCTGTCTGCTGCTGGAGAGGGAGGGGCCGTCGAGCATGGGGTCGTCCATGCTGGTTGTCATTGCTCGCTTACGATTCTTGGGGTTCTCGCGGGCAGCGATGATGCGGCCTTTGAGCATTTGGAACAATCCGATGGGAGATCCGAGGGCGTAGAAATCCTCAACTTCGAAGTCCAGTTTCAGGTGTTTCTGGTCTTTGAGGTGGGCTTTGGAAGGGTGAAGGTCCTGGCCTTGGCGGCAGAGGATGTCGAACATTATTGCCGAGCCCAGTGAGTGTCCTATCAAGCTGACTTTGCCGTTGAAGGTGGGGTTGCGGTCCATGAAGAGGTGGTAGATGCGGTTGCATTCTGACAATACAATGCGGGAGATGTGGTCTTTGTAGGCTGGCGACTGGTAAAGCAGGATGTCGAGGGCGAGGTCGGTGATGAGGTTGCGGACAGCGGGTACGCCTTCGACGGTGATGTCTTCTAAGTTCGGGAACTCTTCGTCGTCGATCTCCGTGTCTGCTATGTCGTGCTCTTTGCGGTTGTGCTTTAGGCTTTGCTTTGGGAAGTCGAGGAGGTGGCGCCAGCAGATCGGGAGGACTTGAACGCGGCTGTTGACTTGGTCTGAGTTATCGAGCTCGGCGTTCAAGGCTCGTAGGTCAGGAGAGTCGGCGTAGACTGCTTTCAGAGTCTTGCGAAGTGTGTTGACATCGTGTACGAAGTTGACACTTTCAAGACGTAAACCAAGTCGTTGACCGATGCCGTGAGTCACGAGGATAAGATGCTCGATCTCACGACCCTGCTCATCGCCTTCCGTCTCCCGATAGTCATCCTCAATTTCACGTTCATCGCGTCTCCGCCGTTCCTCGTCCTGCTTCTCTCGATCCTCAGCAGAAGGATCTGCAAGCAGCGAAGACATTTGCCGCTGAAGGTTCTCTCGCACAGTCTCGGACGTGCTAGGTCGATGTGCTTGCTGATCCTCCGCGGCCACATCCGCCTTCTCGTTGCCATCCTCCTTTGCGCGCTCCTTGCCAGTGGCTCTCTTGTCCTCTGCAGCCTTCTCCTCTTTCGTAAGAGGCTTGAGATCCGGGTTGATGTACCCTCGCGTCAGCTTGACACCTGCGAAATGCGCGCCTCCCGCAAAACGCCCATACACGGAGCTGCTAATGCGGGATAAGTAGTCGTCGGTTTGCAGCCATGCTACTGTGCCGTCTTGGTACGTCACGACTGAATTCATGTGGCTTCCAAACAGGCGGTATGTGCTTTGTGGAAGCTCATTTGCATCACCCTCGCCTTGAGCTTGATTGGCAGCCTTCTCCGTAGCCTTACTACGCAGGTCGCCTGAGGAAGTCTTCGGTGTGAGCTGCGTCGATGCAGGTGCCCTAGTCGTGTCCTGTCCTGGCGTCCAGGATATCGGCCGGGCTCTGGGTTGGGATGCTGACCGCGGCTTTGGCTGCGAAGCCTGAGCAGACGGTAGTCTCCATGCCTTCACCTTCAGATACCCCTCTTCCAACTGCGCAGCCAGACTTTCGTCGCATGGCCGCTGCGTACTGCCATCCTGATAGAACCATGTCCCTCTCCGTACATCATACACGGGGCCAAGCCAGTATGCTGGCGCAAGCTCCCTACGCCCTACGTCCACATCGAACAAGTAGTCTTCATTCACTGGCACCTTCACACTCTTGTGCTCATTCTTCAGACTCCTGTTCGGCTTTCCATCTGGTCTATTACTGCTGCCAAGTCCTTGTGATCCTATATCTCCTCCCTGCTGTTGCTCAAGCCTTGTCCGATCCGACTCCTCTCCATCCGCCAGCTTCTGAAAGGCAGCCTCAATAGCCTTCGAGTCATTGATAGAGAACGCAGCATACTTCTTTGGCTGAGCAGTAGGCTTCTCGACCTTGGTCTCGCCCGACGCAGGATTTGGTCTGCGCTTCGGTACATCAACCGCATGGAACCAGCATGGTCGCACAGGGGGACAGTCCTTGGGGTATTGTCGCAGGCTCAGCCTATGCCTGTGACTGACAACATGATCCGCGCCCTTCTTCTGCTGCTGCAATGGCTCCGGCTCGCCATCTCGGCCTTTACTGGGAGGCACCACTGGACTTCGACTCCACGGCGAGAGTTTGCTCAGGTAAGATGAGCTTGCATTATCCTGGCCAGACATGTTTTGGTCCGCCCATTGGGCAAGACCAGATTCCCGTTTGCTTAGCCAGACTGCTGGCCTGGTGCTCAAGCCGCTCTCTGCGAAGAACCAAGGGTATTGACGTCGCAAGTATTGAGTCCAGGATGAGATCCGGGAGCTTCGGGCCACAGTTGAAGGTTCGAAGGGTGAACCTCCGGGACCAAACACGTGGCAAAGGTACTGAAAGAGAGGAAAGTGAGGAGTCTATTACACGTTCATATCCAAACAAGCTGAAACATCCAAGAGAGTGACTGGCAGGACGATGGTCAAGCGACACTTGACATCTGATCTTCTTTGTTGACCACTGTGACGTACCTACCCCTGCATTAGAGCGGGAGGGTCCGGAGGCATGTGCTCGAGGATCGCACAGGAAGATTTCAACTCAACTTGAACTGTCTTTCTCTTCGGTATGTTGCTTTCCACTTCACTCTGATATGACCATCGCGGTCGAGGAAATCATTCGCGCTTGCTGTGCTTGGCACTTGTGTTGATGAATGCATCAGCATGAGCACTGCATAATGCACGCTTGGGATGCTTCAATCTTAACAAAGTTGGACACCAGAACTGACTCCACCTAGACTCGAGTCGCCATACTCTGCTACTACCACAGTCCCCTACAACATGTCTTCCCAGGGCGATCAGACACCCGAGCACAGTCATATCGAAGGGCTTGTGCAGACAAAACTCCCTGGCAGCCCAATCTATGCCTTCCTTCTCTCGTCAGTGAAGATCGCCAGCGCCTCGAAAGGGCACGTCGTGGCTCGCTTGCCGCTCGAGCCATGTCACATGAACAGCATGAACTCCATACACGGCAGTGTCACCGCGACGATCGTTGACTGGATGGGTGGTATGGCGATCGCTTCCTACGACCTGCGCGAGAAGACTGGTGTCAGCGTAGACATCCATGTCACGTACCAGGGCGGCGCCAAGGTCGGCGACGAGATCGAGATCGAGGGCATAGCCGAGAAGGTGGGCGGCAGTATGGCCTTCACCAAAATCAACGTGTACAAGTTGGAGGATGGTAAGAGGGGAAAGGTGGTGGTGACAGGGACACATACGAAGTTCGTCAGAGGGACGGCACCTCAAGAA
>JAKLLW010000580.1:0-29317 GCA_022814695.1 Neocatenulostroma microsporum
ACTATAGACTTAGTAGTAGAGCTACCTCCCTATAAGCGTAAGGGACTTACTTATAAGTATATCCTAACTGTTACCGACAAACTTACTAAACGAGTACGGTTCCTACTAACTTATAGTCTAGAGGGCGATTACTATAGTAAATTGTTCTATCGTTACGTATTCCCTTAATATAGGCTACCTAAGGCAATTATATCTAACCGAGGTATACAATTCGAAAATACTTAGTAGGTACGATTATATTATTGTCTTAGTATTAGTCGCGTACTATCGTCCGTATTTTATCCTAAGACTAATAGACAATCTAAGCGTACTAACTAGTTACTTAAAGAGTACCTTTATAAGTACGTCGGGTATTATTAGGATAACTAGATCGAATAGCTACCGATCGCTAAATTCGTTATTAACGATAGCGTTAGCTCTAGTACTAGTATAACCCCCTTTTTCGCTAATACTATAAGGTATCTATATATAGAGATTTAACTCTTCTTACTAAAGCTATAGGTTACCGCTTAGAAGTACTCCTATATCTAACGTACTAATAAGATCGCTAATAAGATAAATACCGTACTCGATAAGTTAAGAGCGACGTATACTATTACTTAGGCTAGGTATACCGAGTTTACTAATCGTAACCGATACGATCTACCGCCTTTCTACGTAGGCGATATAGTCTAGCTTAATTCTCGCTACTCGAAGATAGAGTATTTAAGTAAGAAGCTCGATAGTAAGTATCTCGGACCTTATAAGGTAATAGAAGTATTTAGACGCGCCTACAAAATCGATATTAATAGCTAACGGTATCTAGTATTCTATAACTCGCTACTTCGCTACGCTAGTACCGATCCTTTACCTAGATAAGAACTAGCTCTACCGCCGCTACTAATTATCGTTAATAGCGAACCTAAATAGAAAGTTAAAGAGGTATTAGATAGTAAGATTAGATATAGGGACCTATAGTATAGACTAGCGTAGAAGGATAGTATAAAGTTATAGTATTAGTAGGATAGTATAATATCTAGTTACGACGAGTTAGTCTCTAAGTTTTATAAACGCTATCTATAGAAGGCTAGACTACTAGAGGGGTTCCGGCTACAAGTTATAACCGAAGCTAGTATGCCGGTAATCTAGAAGTAGTCGCTTACTACTAATAGAGCGTAACGCTACGTTAGTAGTTTATAGGACTAGCTAAGAGTTAAGTCGTACTAGCCTAGCGATAGGCTTAGCGACTATACCCTATATAGCGTACCCCTAAGCGGCCGGCGTAGTAAAGCTTAGAGGCAAGATAATAATAGCTAACGCTATAACTCGGAGGAGTTACTAGATAGTAGATAGCGTATAGATAGTAGAGCGATAGATTAGTATAGCTACTTTAAGGTAGGCTTATCGTTAGCGGAGTAGGAGATACTAGAGGAGACTAGATAGTCTATAATTAATATTGTCGCTATAGGAGCGACTCTAGATAAGGGGGGGGGTACTATTATAATTCGTATATAACTTCCGTAGCCTCTATAGCCTTAGGTAGCTAATAGCTACTCCTATATAGGGTATAGCGCTCCTTCCTATTTAGGCGCGCTCTCTCTTATATCCTCTTAGATACTTCGTACGACTATACGTTTATCTACCCTCTATTTATATAACCCTTAATACTCGTAGGTAAATAGGTTAAGTTTAGCTTATTAGTAGAAGTAAATCTCTAGGTCTCTAGAGGGTAGTTATTTAGTAGTAGCGATATTAGTAGTATACCCTTTAGTACGAAGGGTGTTATTAATAGCGTTAGTAAGCTAGTATAGTTCGGTAGCTTTCGATTTAAATAAGGCTTAGACTCCTAGGTCCTTAATACGGATCTTAACCGAGAAGACGCGTATTAGCTAGCGGTTAGCTTTAATAAGGGTAGTCGAGTTAGCTATAGTAGTAGGCGTATTGTCGAGTACTCCGGTAATCGTATCCTAGACCTATCTATAGATATCTACTAAGGTAAAGGTATTCTCTTACGAGCGTATCTTCGCTTCTATAATAGCGTTTATAACTACGTTCCTTATAAGAAGAGTCTCCTCCTTAAGAGACTATAAGTATTACTTAATGTCTATTGCGGCGTTAGCCTCTACGCGTTAAATATATTGTCTATAAACTCCGGTAATATCTTCTAGTTAGCCTATAATCTTCTACTTTCTATACTTACTCTTACTCTATAGTTTAGTATTATTATAGTATACTTTAAGTGTTTCTATAGCCTCTATTAGGTCCTTGCTAGTATTGAGATTAGGTAGTTAACGCGTCTAGTTTATTAATACCCCTAATACGTAAGACATTCTAGTAGCGACAATATAGCGGTTAGGCTTATCGACGTACAAGTAGGCTCGTTCGAATGTGCGTAATGCAACGGTTCGAATAGTGTATGTTTCGTCTGTGTTAGGTGAACTTTTTGATATTGTGTGTGTGTTTTTTCAAGTCGCAAGGAGAGTCAGGAAGCGACGCGAAGTTGTGTGGCGCCCGCATTGGCGCTTGGACCATCCGCGGAAGTCAATGCTTCCAAACTCGACCATGGACTGCAGTACATTTTCGAAGTCGAGCAACACCAGCATTCCTCCTCCAAGAGATCTCTAAAAGACCTCGATCAGATTGGCAGCGTTTTAAAAACTGAGCTGCTACGGATGTCAGGACCCGCCCAGAGGTGCCTTGCGAAGCTCCTCCTAGATGCTGCGGCGGAAGCGGCCACATAATGTGCATGCAGAAGCATGAGACGTATGAACGAAGAACAGCTTCTCATCTCCATGAGCACAGTATGACAAAGGGGGTAGATTGAGTCTCCGCATGTCGCGATGGAAAAACAAGCCTCAAGGGCGAAGAGAAGCACCATGCACTCGACAAGGTACCGGAGGGCGTTCTAGGCGAAGCCGTGGCACTTGGTCTTCTCGGGGGAAGACCTAGAGGCAGTGCAAGTGCTCAATGAAGCATGTGGGAGACTCTTTGGCTACGGATCGCAACCATTGGCCTTCCTGAGCCGCCTCATCAGGCAGCTTACTTTTTCCTACGCTTCTACGAGCAACGAAGCGATAGAGTGCTGTATTGATACTGATACAACAGATCTCGAGTTTTCATACCAGGCACCATCTTACACATCGCGCGAGGACGCTCCAGAGGTCTCCATACTCCGCGATGAACGAGTAATAGAGATCACTGCTATTCGTGCTGTGCGACCGTCTAACAAGGACCATTGCGTCTGGATCAAGGCCACTTGCACCAAGCACACCTGCAAACCAGGTAGCGAACCACGGGACACTACGTACGAATACTCGAGATCCGGTGAAATTGTACAAGCACCAATGCGGGCCTCAGCAATCGAGAGCGAGAGCCTCTGAATCTCGTACATCATACCGAGCACATACTGATGGTGTCAGTTGCGTACTGATAGAAGTAGCTGCCCGAAAGCTTGACCTCCAGCCTGGCTCCTTCAGAAGTGCCCCGGTACTACTTGTGCCGGCGGCGGCTTCAGCAATGCTGTTGCAGAACTCCTTGGACAGCAGGTAATCCGACTCACCCTGGACAGCTGGACTAGAAGGCCTAGCTCTACACGATATTAGAACGTTGTGTGAGTCTTCTGGGGACTGAAGCCTCCGTCCTCAGACCTCATCTAGAAGGAAAACGCAAGTTCGTCGACGAGCGCTCATTGACCGCGTCCTGGAGAAAGGTGGTAGTTGGTGGGCGAGTGCTTCGCCGACGGTATCATCTAAGAAGAAGCTGTGGTCGTTCTTTACTGGACCAGAGCGAGCCCGGGATGTCGGAGCCGCTGCTCAAGGATTCACGGCTCCCTCCTTTGTAGTCGACGCCAACAGCGATGGCGTGCTATGCACTTGCTTACTTGGCGTGACCGGCCAACTGAGAATGCCAAGCAATACAAAATAGAATTTGATCGCGCGCTTCGGCCCACGTCATCTGGCATTGGCATTTTGTCCACCTCCTAACTCTATTTACCTTCTCATGTAGCGTGGGCGCGGTGGAGGTCTTAGCGTTGGTTTGGTCAAGTAAATGCGCTGTGGCAGCGATGCCAGTCTTTCAGACTCTCGCAGAAGCCATGGTATAGCTATCGGCGCCAAGCATAGTCGCTTGGCCGAGGTAAGTATGCGTGGTCAAGACTTGGTCCTTCGCGTTCCTTATAATGTCTTGATCGTTCCGATTGAGTGATCTTTCCAAGCTTGCAACCCAAATGGAAGGGCCGATACAGACAGCGCGCGATGATCTAGTACCATTGAACGACAAGGAGATCGAGGCTTTCTTCGACGACCTGGACCGAGATCGAGATGGCTATGTGACGTTTGACGAACTGGAAGAGAAGCTGCATCAAGTACACGAGGAGCTCGCACCGGAGCCGCAGAAGCATCACTTACATCACCCGAGTAGGCGCGACTTGGAAAGGCAAGATCGAAACTCCGGAGATGGCCTGCACGCTTTTCTCTGCAGCCTTATGCCGGGCAGCAGCACAAGGCTGAGCCGAGAAGACTTCAGAAAACGGGTCACGAAGTGGGAAGTGCCGAGCCAGGATCAGACGGACGGTAAAGAAGATGCAGCCCAGAAGAGCAGAATGCCTATTCGACGACGTGTGCGCGCGTATTGGGCCGTTCGTGGCCCCGTCATCTGCTTCATGGCTTTTGTGGTACGTATCTGATCGGTAGAACCCCCGGGAGGCCGTTTCAGACATTTGAAGACACTCCAGACTTTGTGAGACAACTGCTGACCCTTTTACCCATCGCTTCTCAGGTGGCCCTCCAGCTCGGCATTGGACTATGGCAGATGGTCATATACATTCGCAACCCCCTTGCCCGAGCTGCCCTGGGATGGGGCGTTATACTTGCAAAAGCGTCGGCCGGCGTACTGTATCCCACCCTCTTCTTCATGCTGCTAAGCATGAGCAGGCACTTCTCTACTTGGTTACGCCGGAGCTACATAATCAGCAAGTTCATCAATTGGGACCTCACTCAATCTTTTCACATCAAGATGAGCATCACCGGGCTGCTCTTCGCTAGCTTGCATGCCATCGGACATCTCACAGGCACATTTCTCTACGGATCTCGGCCGGCACAGCAAGACGATGTGGCTCGGATTCTCGGACCTGATGCTGTGCCCAGACCATACGTAGCCTACGTCCGTAGCCTCCCAGGCTGGTCTGGTATCACTGCTCTAGGCCTGTTTTGGACCATCAGTCTTCTCAGCATGCCATTCATCCGGAAACGCAACTACGAGATCTTCCAGCTTGGTCATCTTCTCATGTTCCCGATGATCGGTCTACTCTGCGCTCATGGCACCGCAGCGTTATTTCAGACGCCAATGATGGGATACTGGCTAGCATTTCCCGCTCTCCTGGTAGTGTTTGAGCGAAGTTGGAGGCTGATACGAGGCTTCATGGCCGTACCAGCGTACGCGAGAGTATTGGACGACTCTACCATGCTCATGACATGCAAGTCTCCGGATGGGAAGGACTGGAAATACTCTGCGGGTCAATACATTTTGTTACAGGTGCCGAAGGTATCTTTCTTCCAATGGCACCCATTCACTATTTCGTCTTGCCGTGGCGACGTTCTCCAAGTGCACATCAAGTTCGACGGAGACTGGACGAACAAGCTGCGTGAGATGTTACCGGAAGACGAAGAGATCCGCGTGGGAGTTGATGGCCCGTTCGGAGCGCCTGCACAACGCTTCTACGACTACGACCACTCCATCATCGTTGGCGGTGGCATAGGCGTCACTCCGTTCTCGGCCATACTGACAGACCCCGAAGAAAGCTTCAGCGAGAAGAGAGATCCTTGGGTGGAACGGCGTCGCTCTCGCTCTTTGTCTCGCAGACCATCATCAGGCCCCATCAGCCAGGTAGAGACACCCGTTAATGATAAGTCAACGCCACAAGAAAAGCTTGAAGAGCGAAGTAAACCTGCAAATCCAACGAGACGTGTCGACTTTCATTGGAGTGTGCGCGAAAAGAACGATCTGCTTTGGTTCTCTGACTTGCTGAATCGTGCCATCGATGGTGCTGTGCATTTGGAAAGGCAGGGCAATCTCGATCTCAACATCAACACGCACATCACCGCCAAGCGCAAGAACATTTCAACGTATGTCTTCAGATACCTACTCGATAGTTATCGGACATCCGCTTCACCGTATTCGGCATTGACAGGGCTCAAGCAACCGTCGCACTTCGGTCGCCCAGACTTCGACGACATTCTCGAGAGCCACTTCCAGGAGCTTGTGGACTCAGGTCTTACCGATAAGAAGGTCGGAGTCTTTGTAAGAAGAATCACCTACCTTAATTCGAACCTTGGTGTGCTGACAGTTTCCAGTACTGTGGTCCACCCGTTGTTGGCGAAATCCTGTCCGACAAATGTCATATGCTGACGGCTAAAGCTCGCGAAATGGGTCTGAAGATGCGATATGACTTCCTGTTGGAAGTATTTGGCTAGCATCTGGGCTGCGTCAAGAAGATGGTTAGACATCGCTGTCTGCCTTACTTGGAGAACTCGTCATACCTCTCAATCGTGAACCAACCATACGCAACCAACCAACTTCTCGACAAACTGTTCCATCATCCCTTTTCGACCCTGCAATGTCCTTGAGACAAGATTATCGCAGATGGGCGTCCGTAAGCGACGGACACGGTCGACTGCCCGTGAGGCATGCAATAGATGAATCTTCCTGGAAAACAGAGTAAGACGACGAGGCCGCGGTTTATTGATGTGTGAGTGGGCGCCAGTTGACGGGATCTAGCGGATGCTCACATCTTCGGAGTCGGTCCCTTCAACTGAACATGGCGGCTGGGATGTATGGTCGCTTGCGTCGACCTGCATTGGTCTCGACAGGTCGGAAACGGGTGAAGCACCGCAGGTGATTCCCTGCATCGGATGACCTGCTTCGAGCACTGCCCGTGGGACATAGCGAATTACTCCGTAGAAGACTGCATTAATGGAGAGGTCCAGCATCAAGCATGAGGTGTGAGAGGACCATGTTCTGCGGGAGCCAGCGGATGGCCAAATTTCGGAGTCGACTCCTTCCACTGTATGCCGAGATCGAAGGCGGAAGGCCTGCCTGGCAAGGGCGTTGCCTTCTCCCTTCCTAAAGACGAGACGGAAGCGGGCGAAACGCCGTAAACGCTGGAACGGACGAGCCTCCGAAGCGAGCATTTTGTGGTCGACATTCTGCGGAAGCTAGCGGATGGCTCAGATTTCGGACTCTGTCCCTTCCAGTCAAGACCCGTCGTTCGCTACCTCCTTCTCAGACCGATGCGGCTTCGCTGTGGCGCAAGCACTTCGCGGCCGCGAGGTGCCTCCTTCTCAGACCGATGCGGCTTCGCTGTGGCGCAAGCACTTCGCGGCCGCGAGGGTCTGAGACCTTATTGCGGTCTTGGCGGATCAATCACAGGATGCGTAGCCCTCCCTCACAACCTTTACGCAACGAGCTACGATATGTAAAGATGTTTTCCTTAGAGCTTCCTCTCCTCGTCGAGAAGACAAACCTCCGAGAAAGAACGGCACGAAAAGAGTTCTTCGTTGTACAGTCGTTGCGACCGAGAGGAAACGCTTTCTCGTCGAAATCCCTAAGCGACCCACCCTTCTCGACTTCGAGAGCTAATACAAAATGCGATCTTTCTGTATTCGACGACCTAAAGAGACAGAAAGATAGAGAATTACTTACTCCTTAAGATGTCCGCTCGGTGTTGCAATAAGTGCGTTGTATAGAATGTTGTCGCTAAAAGAGTGAGTTTAAGAGAGGCAGCTAAGGGCTAGGAGGCGCAATAATACATCAGGCGCTCCGCAGAGGCCTCGCTTAGATTTCCACTTTCAGCCACACACGTGACCCTACACAATCCTCGGAGGTGCGCCTGAGAAGGAGGTAGGTCGTTCGATGCGCGGTGCAAACAGCCGCAAACTTGACGTCCCGTTGACGTGCAAGCTGGCTGGGAGAAGTTCAACAGTCCAACTGGGGGGGTGGAGCTCGGCGTCCCAGCTCCAGATCCTTCGATTTCGAGTAGACGATGATTGGCCCCTTCATTGTGGGAGCTAGCGGCAGCTCAAAATCTCGGTCCCCGACCGACCTCGCAGGCATGCCTGTCGCCTGACATGTCGAGTTTTACAACAACAGGCCGGTGCAGCTCGGGCTCGGGGCACAAGGGACACTCTCAGATGGCGCGCGAGCGTGGGCACACTAGGCGACGTCCAAAGTCTCGGTCGCCGAGCAGCAGCATCGATCTCCTTGAGCGTTCTCGCATCTCGGAACCCGAGCGCCGCAACAAGACTGTCAATCAAATGTGATGATTGGATGATTAGAAACGGACGCTAACGGCAGTGCAAAATCTCGGTCCCCGACCGACCACGGACCACAGAAGGTCTCGCATCTCTCTTGCAACCTCAGTAAACCCATCACGATACCATCGCGACTCGGGCTCCGAAACGATCCAAGGTACGAGAAAGTTACACTTCTTCATTTACAAATGATCCAATCGCTTATGGACTTCGGGTCCCGAGCAGACTAAGATCCAATTCACAGTCTGCTCTAGTTCGTCTGTTGGGCCTTGGACTCTGGGCACTACAACAAAGCTGTACATGATGTCGTGCAGTTGGCCAGTTCTGAGCGAACGCCAGCGCCAGTTCAGAATCTCGGCCGCCGAGATCACTCTGTAGCCTCATCCTCGGAGTAATTCAACATCCTCCACTCCCCATACTGCAAGCGTGCCGACACATCTCGGGCTGCGAACGATCGAGCATGACACTAGGGGCCTGTTCGGCGCTTCTTGATTTGCATGCGAGGAACGGGAACTAATGGATGCGCAACTCCTCGGTCTCCGAGCAGCCATATCACTCATCATGTGCTCCCTACGTTCATGTTCGGGCATCCGAGCACCGCAGCTGACTTCGATTGTTGTTCGTGGAACGGTTCGTGCAATGCGGAAACCAGTGGCTGTCCCAAAACCTCGGCATCCGAGCAGTCTCGCGGGCGTCGGTGTGTCTCCAAGTACGTTCAATCCGTGACTTCCTGCGTTTCAGGATCCGACGACTGTACAGGTACTGTCAACGACTATGGACCTCAACTTGGAGCTGGAAGCAGGTCACGCTTGCGAAGAATAATATACGGCACATCGTCTGCTTCATGCATCCAACGTAGTGTACAATCACCAGACTACAACCTCGCCTTCCCGCCGGCCAATTCAGCATAGTGCCTCTCTTCAAATGGCTCATACCGGTCCCCACCAGGTCGTACCCAATACAAAATATCTTCTGAGCCACCATCTCCGCCCCGAATCTTCGCATGCTCAATGCCCTCTTTCCGCAAAGGCACCTTATTCTGCTTGTTATTGTGCATCGCCGTCGGCTTGGCCACCACTCTCAAGAAGACCGGGACGGCGTACTTCGGCAGCTTCGTCCTGCAATGGGAAAGCAGGCCGGCCCAATCGAACTTCTCCTTTGGTGTTTTGGGATCCACGTACACCGCGGCGCAACCAGCCCGGCCGTCATGGTTGGGGATCTCGACACCGTAGACATTGGCTTCCAGCAGTCCTGGGAAACGGCCGAGCACCTCTGCGACTTCTGCTGTGCTGACATTTTCAGACTTCCATCGGAATGTGTCGCCTAATCGGTCGAGGAAGAACCACCTGCCGTCATTGTCCCGTCGCAGAGCGTCGCCAGTCCGGTAGTACAGATCTCCCTTGACGAAGACATCCCGTTCGAACCTCTCAGCAGTCGCTTTGGGGTTGTTGTGGTAGCCGACAAACTCCTTCTCGCTGGCACAGTTGATGATGATCTCACCGCCTTCTTCATAGCTTTTCCGTCTCGCCATACCGGTTGAAGGATCTCGCCACATCTTCCCTGTCTCGTGGTCGATCTCGACAGGCACGATCCTCTTATACAGCATCCGTCGTTGTATCGCACCATGATGCCCCACGTGCGCTGCATGAAATGGTCCACGGCAAACGTTCAGCAAGATCAGCATACCCTCGGTGCTGTTGAAGAACTCGTTCACGCAAGGTATATCGAATCTGCTTCGGAACTTCTCCCAAACATCAGGCCGCATGCCGTTCCCATACATTGCCTTCAACTTGTGACCCTTATCCAGCGGACTCCGTGGAGCAGCGAGTAAGTACCGAGCTGTCTCACCGACATAGACGAAAGCATTGGCTTCGCTATCATGAATATCAGGCCAGAAATTCCGGACCGAGAATCTGCGCCCGATGGCGAGCGTTAGGCCGGTGATGAGGCAGGTGATCGCTGTTGTGCAGCCTGTACCGTGGTAAAGAGGCATACTGTCATACCAGACGTCGGGTTCGCGGCCTGAGCTAAACATAGTCGGCGGTTTTCCTGGCTTGAGACCGGTAGTCCGCAGTTTCGGTGCGCCGAGACCGTAGGACCGTTGGACCTGGAACGGGCAGGCTTTGGGGTGGCCAGTAGTACCTGATGTGTAGAAGAGGAAGATCGGGAACTCGCCTGTTACTCCGTCGCGGTAGGTGTTGTCTGGTCGCGTCGCTGGCCTGGACGTGATCTCGGCTCTTGTAGCGGCGTCGACGATGAGGATGCGCATGCCCAGCTCTCCTTCTATGCGACTTCGCACAGCTTCTATGCGCTCCAGGCATCCGGACTCTGAGTCTACAACAAGGACCTTGCTTTCGGAGATCTTGAGGCAATGTATCAATCCGTCTCCACCGAGGTTGTAGTTGATCATCGCAGGCGCACAGCCAATAGCCCAGCTGCCAACCAGGTTCCAGATGAACTCTGGACTATTCACCAGGTATGTGCCGACCAGCTCTCCGGGCTGCACGCCATTATCCGACAACCATCCTGCCCATCTGCAGCACGCATCGTACGTCTCCGTCCATGTATACCTCTCGGTGGGCTCGGAGAGGGTGCTACGGTACCACACGCAGGGCTGCTCCTTCAGTCGCAATGCTTGTTCTTCGAAGAGATACCATAGCGAGCGTCTGTTCGCTTTAGCGAGCTTCTGGCCGAGACGAGCGGTCTGTCTACTTTCTCGGATGGTTGTGAGGTCGTGGGAGAGGTGGTAGCGGGCGTTGAGATATGCGGCCGTAGCTGCTGTGCCGGCAATGGCTGGCAACGCTACCGGTACTAATGTCAATATACACAGCTATCACATTGCTACTGGGCATAGGTTGCTCACCAAAAGCCATCGTCCTTCTCAGCGTTGTCGCTGTTGTGAGTTGATGTTGTGTAGAGTTGAAGTGAGAGGACTGAGACAGACAAGAAGGAGCGTACGCCTCACCTACTACCACTGAGTATATGCTCTACACGTCCTATACGCACGTTGTCTCATACCGGTGGCAGCAGGAGGGAGGATTGGCCGGTAGATGCATGCGGACCTCGCTAATCGGCTGTTCACAAACCAAAGAGCCGCTGGGATGGTCGGCAATTGGGAAGGTTTGGGGTAAGCAGCATTGCGAAGGATGACTAAGTATGGAACTTCGGCTCGTTCCTCCTACCCCGTGGGCCATCTTCCTCTCCTCCCTTGTCTCCACAAAGTCCTTTGCCCTTATCACTGCGTCGCAGAGCCTGCGCTTGTCAACTCCGCGCGCCGTCGCTCCTGGGGCCTCGTAGCAGGCTCACTTCTCCAAGGCTCCTGAGACAAGGGTCGGTGGCTTGCCGCCTTTTCCGTCTAGCCCAACTCTCGTATTGGCCGTTAGCTATCTTACAGCCACAAAAGCGTCAGGGGATGATCTATGAGATCTTGGCAGGCTCTCCAAATAGCCATGTAACCATCAAGCAGCTGTAGAGGTCGTTCGAAGGTCGAAAACGAGTTCCGGTCCAGCGGTGGTGGGTTGTCAAGCGGCAACGTCCATTGTCACCGAGTCTTGATCAGCCCCTTTTAGTGCTCTAGAGTTGGAGGTAAGGATCTGCACTACACCACCGAGGCACCTCTTTTATGGTTATTACCGAGCACGAAGTACTTGATCATATGTAAGGAACTACGGATCTGCGATATGGTCATTACAAATCTGACAGCCTTTCGTACTACTATGAGATATCCCCGGACCCCAATCCCCAGGCCTTCGCGCGAAGCTACTGCGTGACACTGTTCCTCTATACAGACAGATCGCCAGATCCTCGGAGTCTAAAAGGCAGTGGCTCATGTGGCTGTTCAGATAGTCTTTTGGGCCTTGCAGATCAACTTTAACCTGGTAGTGCATTCGCGACCATCACACTCTGATACTTTTCCCCCGACAACCTTCTGGCGGATCGACGCAGTCTTGCGCTGCATGCGGTGCATGCGGTGCGACAGACTAACCTTGACCTGGAGACACTTTGCACACACCTTCGCGCCATGGGGACCTTGGCGAGTGGTTCAGATGTTAAGAGGTCCATAACAATCCACCGCCCGCGCACTGCTCTTCGCCGCACCGCATAACATTCATCGCTATACATGCGTTCGCTATGCGCTTCCCACCGCTCGCTGTAATTGCTGCATGGCCGAAACCGAACACCGTGGATCCTGAGAACTGCGGTAATGGCTTGCTCGTTGTTAGCATCTTGTTTATACTCTTGTCCACCTTCGCGGTGTCAGTCCGTTTCTACTGCCGTTTCACTCGAGGCTCCGTGAAAGGGTTGCAGTTGTTAGGATGGGACGACCTGATGATCGTCGTTGCTCTGGTAGGTTCGCCAGTCACGCACCCGCCTTAGGTGTCCTCGTTCACCACTGGCCGGACCATCAAACAGGGCTGATTACGGATACCTAGCTGTTAACCCTCACCTTGACCATTTTGGTCGACATTGCGAACCAGCAGTACGGCTGGGGCGAGCACGCCTACGACTTCTACACCATATACCCAGGGAAGATCCAGGGCTCGAACATCTTCGCCTACGCCACCAAAATCCTTTATACACTGGCAGCAACATCAACCCGACTAAGCCTATGCTTCTTCTACTACCGACTAGTAAAAGACAGCGGGATCAAGTGGTTCACTTGGATCGTGCACGGCACAGTGCTGTTCAACGTCATCTTCTGCCTATACTTTGTTCTTGGGAGCATCTTCCAATGCACGTAAGTACCTGCTCTAGCTACGCACATTCGAGATCGGAGAGCCTGCTACTAACGACGCTCTTCTAGGCCCGTAAAGTACTATTGGCAATTCCCACCACAAGTCGAAGGCCACTGTTCGTCCGAGCCTAATTTGACGTTGGCATCGGGCGTCCTAAACGTCTCCGCAGACCTTTTAACCACTCTCGCCCCCTTGCCGCTGGTTCTCAAGCTTAACCTGCCCCTGAAACAGCGTATTGGCGTCTCTATCCTCTTTTGCCTAGGCTCGATTGTCACTATCACGGGAGCTGTGAGGACCTATTACATCTGGAAAGGTAAGCAGACCACACTTCCTCTAGTCACTTATAATACTGACGTGGCTCAGCCTTCTTCGGCAGCTGGGACGGAACCTGGTACGCCTTCGCCCTCTGGCTTACCGCTTCTATCGAGCTCAATATTGGCATCATCTGTGCCTGTCTCCCCGCGCTCAAGACATTGCTACACTTCTCGCGAGAGAGGACCATACTCTCACGTCCATCTTTCTCGCACGCATCAGCATCTCGTAACCGACGGCAAGCCATGGAATCCAACAAACTCCCGAGCCTCACGAGTGCGGCGCTGGCCAACCCCTTTGACACGGCGACATATCGTCCACGATCTCCGTACTCGAAAGTACGCAGTTCCAGCGGCCTGCTGCCCGACGAAAAGCCTGATGACACCTGGACGGAAATGACGACGAAATCACAAGTAGACACGAACGCGGAGTCGTATCGAGACCCTTCGGACGAAAGCGTTTGGACTGTGGATGGCACTGCGTTCACGATCGTACGTCAAGAGTCGGATCTATATCCCAGGCGGCAAAGTGTAGAGCTAGAGAGCCTGCGGAATGCGAGGATAAGGGGCGGAAGATCGTAAGCGATCTCTGTGGGTTTGACAGGGAACTTCATCTTAGATAGTCACTCTCTAGCGAAACGCTCATTGATCACTCCTCAGCCAAACAATCAGTCACTCCATCCCACCTCAAATACCATCTCACCACCTACTCTACCACCTCGCCCATTCTTATCATCATCGCCCATACCTCCTTGATTGTCTCGCTCGCCGCTCCGTCAGAATCGGCAACCAACAAGTGCAGTGTCAATCACCATGCCCTCCAGCTCTTTAGCCATCTGGGATCGTGGACTTGCTCTCCCGTGCTGACCCCGTGGTGCCGTGATTTCTATGAGACATGGAAGAGGACGAAAGCGTTACGATGATGCGATCAATGATCCGCGTGCGACGTGGCAAGTGCAACGACGGCTAGCAGATTGACATGACAGCAATGTGCACAGAGCAAACATTGTAGAAAGAACGATGTGGAGTGCTGGATACTCAATATAAGTGCAAAAGAGCATAGCTATGCCGCTCTCGCTCACGCGCGACCATATGTTCACATGGGATTAGACTGAGGTGCATACATCCGTTTACCGCAGACTGCAACAATCTCCGAAGCCTTGCGCTATCGAGCCGAGACCATGTTAACTGCTGCTTAGTGACAAGTAACAAGATGCTGCGAATCGCCACGCAAAGTCTGCTTCAATCTGACCACCCTCTCCGGCTTCCACAAACTCCGCAACATGCCAGCAGTCATCCGCTCCGCTGTAGATTCTCGCATTGAGCCATCGCCACCACCAGCCCGCTTCACCTTTGCCTCTCCCTTAGCCCCACCTATTCGTATCATGCAGAAAATCCACCACTCGCTTCAACCCATCCGCCGAAAACCCAGGCTCTGTTTCTGAAGCCATTATTGCTTCCAGTAGATCTTTAAAAGGCTGACTGGGGCGCTTTTCGAGATCATTCCAGCCCATTTTCCCGAATTCTGTCACTCCGTGAAAAGAACCTTCCGCGGAGATGACGTGTTTCTTCATGTCCTGCCGCAGAGTGAGGTTAAAGTAATAACAGGTGATGTTGTCTTTGACCAGGCTAAGGGCTTGGACGTGGCGGAGATTGTGGTAGCCAATCGCCCGAGACCATGCTTCCACGGTCTTCCGAAAGTGACCGTTGGCGTTCCGGTTTAGTGAATTCTCGGACTGTATCTCGAAATGATTCAGGGCATAGTACATCGGTAAAGTTTCGTTCCTGATTTGGCGGCATGTCTTGGTGATGGCAGGCTGATGCTGATGCTGATGCAGGGTATAGCCAGGCTGTCGCTGGGATGGAGTTATGTCATACAGTATGTACTGCTTGGCACCGGGTGGATCGACTACTGTGAGCTCGTAGATGCGGTTGCGTAGCTCTGGCGGAAGGTCGGGCAAGGATACCAGTTGTGGAGCTGACGAGCCTTTTGTCGTCGTCATTTGAGCAGTCTGTTGATGTCTTTGTGTTGGTGTATGCGAAGACGAGTGCGGTGATTGAAGTACCTGTGGTTTTGAGATGAAGTTTGGGAGCGTTCGCCTTTCAAGTCAAAGTTTCCCGCCCCGCGTTGAGGCAGCAACACGAAAGGGGAAAGTGCGTTGACGAAAGCGGAAAGTGCGCTGACGAATTCACATGAAAGGTGGACGGAGGTCGTACTCATGATGAGGTAATGTCTCGTACACACGTAACTTACGTACGTCGACAACAATCTCTTCTCAATCCTCCGCGATTCTAACGCCCTCATGTCAACTCGCCCACAAGCACCCTAGCACTCAACCCACCCCTTAGCAGCCAGCCAATACTCCTCCGCATCCAATCGTCGCAAGACAAGCTTGTTCGGTACGCAATGCAAGTTCACACATGCATCATGATTGACAATCAACCCTCCAACAAGGCGAAGATTGCGGTACCCAATTGCCTTCATCCACGCCTCGACTTTCAAAGCTTCGTCCAGGCGGCATGCCCCTCCAACACGAGCCTCGTGTGTCCACGGATCGTGTGCGTGCCTGCAGCACTCCGTGATGATATCGAAGCATTTCTGTGCGTAGAAGATAGGTAGCGCCTCCTTTCTGAGCTGTTGACTTGCTCGGGTGAGAGGCGGCTGGTGCCGGTTGTTCTGGGGGTGTAATCTGATGGTGTTTGGCTGAATGAGGGCGAGTTCATAGATGCGGTTGCGCAGCTCTGGTGGGAGGTCGAGGAAGGTCTTCGGTTTCGGGGCCTTGAGAATGACTTTCGAGACTTGGAGCCTCAGTGGCTCCGAAAGTCTGAAGCTCGCCAGAGCTGGACTTGATGGTTTTGTGTATCCCAGAACGATTATGACGTCCCTGTGCTGCTGGAGCCGCCGCCAGGCTCTCATGGGAGGTCTCAAGTCGTCGGGAAACATCCTCATGGGATTTCATAGGGAAGTGTCGCGAAGGCTGAGTCCCGCGAATGCTTCAGACTTTCGGAGCCTCTGAAGAGGGTAAGCTTGCTTATCAAGTCGGATGGTATGTCCATTGTGGTGTGCTTTTCGCGACGATGTTCGTCAGAGTACCACTGCCCGCGTCGAAAAAGGCGTGTCAGTGGTAGACCTGATGAATGCTTGCATTGATGAGATGTGAACGCCGCTCGCCTACCAGGGGATAACTGGAAGCGGGCGCTAGCCGAGTCTGCTTGTGGCTGTGGGAAGCAAGGACAATAGCGGCATAACTGAACGTTCCGGCGCTATTATCTATCAGTGTACCTATAAGCAAAGTACATTCGACGACCAGTGCAAAGAGCAATGGAAGTGGTGCGGTGATGGGCTTGTATTGCAGCATTTTACACACCGCTAGCTCATTGCCGTCTGAGTTGGCTGGTCCCATCTTCAAGCCTTCGCATCAGCGCGTTGGCCGATGGGGCTCTAGAGACATCAGAAGCCATCGTGATATGCGCGTTATCCCACCAAAACGCCATGATGCACATCCACCACACCTCTCCGCCACACCTCTCCGTCTCCATCTCCATCCTCCCACTTCCTCCACTCCATCCACTGCTTAATCTCAACTCATCTCTCACTCCTCATTCCTTCCCCTTAAGACGTCGGGTTGGGGTTCATCTTCCTCTTGCCACCAGTCATGGTGACGTTGACGAAACGGCGGGTGTATGTGATTCTCTTCTTCGCCCGGCCCTTGGGCGTCTTCTTCTTCTCCTGTGGCTCGACCTAGCAAATCCTCCTCGTTAGCACATTATCCCAGAACATACAGCTATGTGGATTCGATGGGCTGAGTGGGTGTGGTGGTGGTGGTGGGTGATGCATACCTTGGGAGTCTGCGACTTGACCTTACCGGCACGCGCGAGGGAGCCGTGGACTTTACCCATGATTGCGGGTTATTCTGTTCAGGTGTCTGGTGTTCGTGTGGTTGATCGAGATTGTCTTGGTGATGCGAAGTCGCTGTCGTCGTCGATGGTTCGCTCGTGATGTCGCCCCTCCCATGCTGGGAAAGCGAAATGTGAGCGGAGTCAGTGCTGCTCTTGGCGCGCTAAAGCCCGGCTACTTCCGTAGCCTCTGGCCTCGGCGATCGCGAGCTTATCGCCGTCATACAGCCAAACACTCGCTCCAAACACTGCGTTGTACAGCTCAGCAGGAGGCGTTGTTTGTACTCTTGTTATAGCAAAGATGAGGTCCAACATCTTGACCACCGTAGCGACCCTCCTCACGACCTCTTCATCCCTAGTCTCCGCAGCCTCCCTGCCACCCATCCTCGCCCAAGAACCGCTCCACGATACGAACCTCGAAGATGCGACAATACGCATACCGACCATCCACGAGTCCACAGTCATGGCCCGCCGGATCCTACACAAATCCTCCATTTCCACACTCATAACCACCTTCCCAAACTCCACATCCTCGCTCTCCTCCGACGACCTACTCCAAGCAGACCAAGAGTACAACGCCTACGAGAACCGGCCCGCAGAAATGGCAGGTTCCCCCATAGGCCTAATGGAGTACTATTCCGACTGCGAGCCATCATCAGGCAACCCTACGTTGTTGGCGATAGACATAGCGACACCGTACAAGAACTACCAGCAAGGCTCCAACATATCGATGCACGTCCGGTGGTGGCCTGCCCAAACCAACACATACTCCACCGAGGAGGAGGAAACAGAGGGGGAAGACGAGATTCCTACACCGCACACACCTGCCGCCCTTCCCAGGTTTAGTCTGCACGGCTACCTAGAGCCTATCTCAACCGTCGATCTAGCGAAGCACTTGATACCGGCTTGCTTTATGCAGGCGCATCCGGATTCTGTGCTTTGGCAGCCTGGGAATGATATCCATACTTCGCACTACGTGAGGTTTGTGGTGGAGCATGTATACTGGTTCGGCGGGTTCGGAGACCGGGCACAAATAGGATGGCTACCGATAGACGAGTGGAAGAGCGTCACGATGGATGAGGTGGAGAGCATGCGATTGCCAGGCGAGAAGAAGAAGGGGAAGAGTAAGAAGCCGGCGCATGAGTTGAGCGAGGGTTGGAAGGAGGAGTGGCCGGTTGCCGAGTACGCATATTGAACACGAAGATCGGATCTTTTGGTAATGTGTAGTCTATCCGGAAGTAAATGAAAGCCCTTCTTGCCATCAACCATACCAACGAGAGACATGTCTTGGCCATAGATCTTCACTTCAGATGGCCCGGATTGGATTTGGATTGGGCTACCGGCTTGCCGGGACGCAGCCAGACAGCCTCTAAATCGGGCCCCATAGGAATGTGTACACAATCCCACTGACACCCGAGCTCCACTGTCCTCAACCATGGTACCGCAAGCCAAGAACCACCAGCCCAGCCAGAGGATGGAGACGGTCGAGTACATAGTCACTTCACCGGAGTTCTGCACAACCCGGCTTGCTTGCCGGGTACACGGACAAGCATTCGTGCATGCTCCGTCTCTACATCCATTCCTACCTTGCTAGCTCGGGCAGCCACTGGCGGTGGGACCACGTCTTATAGCCACTCGAGGGCGAGTAGCATTCCCTTATGTCACAATATACCTTTATTAATGGCGGGACCACGTGTGTTACAGCAACTTAACAACGTTATATTGTGACATAAGGGAATGCTACTCGCCCTCGAATTGCTATGAGACGCAGGGTTGGATGTAGACATAGAGCATGCACGAATGCTTGCTTGCTTGCGTTCAAGTATGTTCCAACAATCCCATTGTCGGGTCTACCTCACACAAAGCAGCTTCGCTCGCATAAGGCAGCGGCGATTCTTTTTGGCCTCTCGATCAAACAAGCGACGCTCGTTACTCTTGATGAAGTTGATGCGACGAGTGGGCATACCGATCTCTTTCCTCTTCCGGTGATCAGCCTTGTAGGGATATATCGATAAGTGCAAAGAGCACCAAGCCTACACGATGTACTGGATGTTAACGTTCAACCGCTCTGCATTTTCGTTCTTCTGGACCATCAATGCTTAACATGCAGAGTTCGAGTCTCTTTGATCCATCGAGGTAGTCGACGATCAAATGCTTCTCCCACGGTTCAGGCTTTCGGCCATTGGGACACATATTGATATTACAGAGCACGCTCAATCTTATGTGGTGATGAGGTACATCTTCTATCTACTCTGTACGAATGGACCTACGAAGTTCGGAAGGAGCTCAAGCTCGTCACAACTGCTGTACGCTCGGTGTTTTCCCAACTATCTTGTCTCCTTTGAAGTCAACCCTTGGGTCCGGGCCTCAATGCACGCCTTTTCTTCGCCTGACGTCTGATTCCACGAACGACGACGACATCAGGTCGCCAATCGTAGCGGAACTACAATGATCATAGCGAGAGCAACCAGAACAATATGATTGACCAAGTTTGATACGATATACGCCACTCATGCATTGCTAATGCTCGACATAGTCTTCGAGTCGAGCTTACCCAAACCCTAACCCTTAGCAAGCCAGCGATGGCCAAGGAAGCTCACATTATACATCTGTACGGCACGAACTAGCCTACGACCCTTCAAGCGATTGCTTGGTGGTTCAGCTGGAATACCATGTATATCGAAGCACATCGTCGACCATCAGCGGTGGAAGCTCCTATAATCTTGTCGAGCGCGGACCGGGAACATGTAGTGAACGCATCCATCATTTCCAAGCCTATGTATGAGATTACTACCACCCCTCCATACAGCACTCTCGCTCCCGCCCTCAAAGCATATCGCAGAGAAACGAAACCAAAGCACATCAACTGAAACGCCTAACGATGCGGCAATTGCATCCCCTAACCTTCACCCCAGACATCATCATCTCATCATAGCATCCCATACATCCCAATCATACCCATCCCATTCGCGGTCGGGCTCGCGGAACACCCAGCCGCCGGACAAGTCGTCAAAGTAGCAGTCGTAAAGACGGTTGTAGTACCCCAGTTCATGCCACTTGCGGCACAGACTGTGACGGTCACAACGTTGCTGCCAGATCCATTGGAAGCACCAGAGCCGCCAGAGGGACTAGCTCCACCGCTTCCACCATAACCATTAGACGGACTAGCTCCACCCGTTGCACTAGATCCTCCACTGCCACTACCACCAGTCGGTGTCCCGTTCGGCCCACTAACCAACGAAGCCGCCACACTGCCTGGGAAGGAAGATGTCCCGTTAACGGAAGAGAACAGCGTGCAAGTCTGAGTCGAAGCACTGATAGCTACACAGCCTGGAGTGGAGTCACAGTCACCCAGACAAGCTTCCGTTGCGTCCCAGTTCGCCGGAGCATTCGCTGGGCGGGCGAGGCGCTGGGAAGAGATGACAGTG
Organism: Neocatenulostroma microsporum; assembly: GCA_022814695.1. Classification (NCBI taxonomy): domain Eukaryota; kingdom Fungi; phylum Ascomycota; class Dothideomycetes; order Mycosphaerellales; family Teratosphaeriaceae; genus Neocatenulostroma; species Neocatenulostroma microsporum. The sequence continues at coordinate 20,658 of JAKLLW010000580.1, forward strand.
CCGGAGTACGTGCTGTTGCAGTCGACGCTGTAAGTGGAGCCTTGAGCGTCTTGGTAGTCTTCGTTATCGTAGGCCGGGCAAGGCGGGCCGTAGCTCGACATGCCGCTTGCCGAAGCTGGAGACGAGCTGGTGGAGGCAGGTAGAACGGTAGTGGACCCGCCAACGATAGTGGTTGAGCCGGGCATGACCGTTGTTTGACCATTGGAGTTCGTTGTCGTCTGTGGTGGGGCGACACTGGTAGAGCCGCCGATGACTGTTGTCTGACCGCCGGGAGCTGAGCTCATGGAGCCCATTGCTGGAGTGGAGGAGGCGGGGTTGTAGGTGAAGGCTGGGGCTGAGCTGCCTCCACTCGCCGCGGGCGAAGAGGCCGGCGGAAGAGTGCTCGTCGATCCGCCAACGACTGTCGGGCTGCCCGAAGCATCTGTGGTTGTCGATCCTCCGACGATGCTGACGCTTGCTGGAGTATAAGATGGAGGCGAAGGAGGCATTGTGCTCGTCGAACCGCCAACAACCGTCGGACTACCAGAGGCATCTGTGGTGGTCGAACCTCCAATAATGGTAACGCTTGGCGAGGCAGATGATGTAGGCGTAGCGCTAGGCGGAGGCGCGCCTGGGCTCGCACTCACAGGATACCCACCAGGCGCTCCACCAGCGGACCCTGCAGTAGCACTCGCTACACCAGAGCTAGACGAAGGCACCGGTCCCACACCACTCAGACCTGCCGAGTCGACCGGCCCAGGTCCAAGATTCCCACTGGTAGTCGTAGTAGTCTGGGCAGTGGTAGTCGGCGGTGCTGTGTAGACAGTCGACACATCCGGAGGACGAGTAGCAGCAGCTTGGCCTGGCGCACTGGCGGTCGTAGTACCAGTGACATCGCTCAGCAGATCGCACTCCTGTGTCACGCTATTGTAGTTCGCTGCTTGACAGCCAGGCGTCTGATCGCAAGTAGTAAGACAGGAGTTGAGCGTAGGCCTCTTTGCACGAGTGGAGACGGTACCGGTGTATACTGTCCCACTTGTGACGTTGTATGTGTTGCCGTAAGGGTCTGCGCAGGTTGAGTTTGAGCCTGCGCTCGCGGTGGCCGATGGATTGCCACAATCTGGGAGTGAGGATGTGGAAGAGACTGGCTGTGCGGTTGTCGAAGCCGGAGGAGTAGGGCTGGGACTGTTGGCTGCTGTTGAAGGTTGAGCCGCGGAAGACTGGTAGGTAGATGCGAGCACCGGACTGCTTGATGAAGCGGCGACAGCAATCGGTGAGCTGGACGCCACCACGGCGTTGCTAGAGGAAGCTGCGACAGCAACTGGCGAGCTAGATGAGGCCACTACAACAGCTGGCGAACTGTAGGGCACCGCAGCATTGCCAGACGAAGAAGCGCCCGCGACGACAGAGCTTGACGACACGCCCACTACGACCGGTGCGGAACTTGAGACTGCAGTCACAGCGGACGAGGTGCTGCTTTGCATCCTGGTCGAGCTACTGCTGCTGCTGCTCTGTTGGGAACCATATCTCGCCTGATAGACGGAATACAGAAGAGCCGTCTCCGCACCCGTGCTGCTCACCTGGTTTGTATAGGCATTCTTGAAGTAACATGCGCCATTGTTGTAAGTCGCAGCCACGCAGGGACCTCCTGAAGCATCAGTCTGGGCACTACAAGCGTTAATGCAAGAAGCGAAGTCAGGCGTGTAAGTGCTATTGTAGGACCCGGGGTCAGAGTCATTGTCGCAGAGGATGACGTATCGAGTTCCTGTGCTGTCCGTGTAGCTCGTTCCATTCGAGGAGCCTGGGCACTGAATACCTGACGCACTTGGAGATGCCGCTGCTGACGAACTTGATGAGCTCACGCCGGGCGTTATAACAGCGGACGAGCTCGTGGGACTTGCTGGGGTGGACGATACGCCGGCGATGATCGGCGACGTAGAGCTGCTTGTCGCGCCTGCTGCCGCCTGAGACGAGGACGACGTCGATACAGCCCCGGGCGACGTCGACGACGCTGGTACCACTTGCGATGCCGACGAGGAGCTGGCAGCCGTACTCGTGCGGCCTCCACTGCTCGTGGTCGTTGTCACAGTTGTCGTGCCGGACGTGCTGCGACCACCTGTGCGTAGACCAGTGACGACACCGGGTGTGTTACTCGGAACGAGATTCTGAGGTAAAGCCTTGAGGTAACAGGTGCCTGAGGAATAAGTGAAAGCAGCACAACCAGCAGTCTGCTCACAATAGACTGCACACTGCTGGAAGTTGTTCGGCGTTCCAGCCGGGATGTATGTGGTGTTGAAGGATCCACCATCCGTATCGTAGCCAGTGTAAGCGGTATAGGTAGTTCCGGCCGGGTCGACAATGATTGTGTAATTGGCGCAAGTCGAGGAAGGTACGGCAGCACCTGAGGTCGAAGAGCTGGCGGACAAAGTGGCACTGCGGCTGACACTGCTGCTGCTGGTCCCTGTGCTGCTCGCGCTCGAAGACGGGCCTGTCGAGCTGCTGGACGAAGGAGAGATTGGTGAGCTAGAGCTGGCACTCGAGGAAGATGAGCCTGTCGAAATCGATGAGGAAGACGATGTACCGCTCGCGCTGCTCGAAGAACTTCTCGATGATGACAAGCTCGACGAGGTCGATGCTGTCGTGGAAACGGTACTGCTGCTGACAGTGCTCGAGCTGACAGATGACGTCGAGAGCATACTTGAGCTGCTGCTGCTTGAGCTGTAGACAGCCGCACGGGTGTTGTTCGTCCAGCGGTAGAAGAAGTTCAACGCAACCTGGCCTCCGTTGATGGGCGAGTTCGAGTTGTGTTGCGGGCTCGGGTAGTCGTGAGGCCAGTTGCCAAGCATATAATGAGTAACAATACCAAGGTTGCCTGAGGCGCCACCAAACTCATACTTTGTGACCGGGTAGCCAGAATAAAGAGATGAGAGCTGTGTAGTGACGTTGGTGGTACCGTAGCCCTGCCTGGAAGACCAATCCGACACCCAATGCTGGATTGCAGGCAGGACCTTTGCAGCATGGGTGACGGAGCCTTGGTACGCAATTTGCTGGTCACCGGTACCGTGGAATTCGATCATGGGAACATTGTTCCTTCCCGGGCTGCAGGTGGCCTGGACCGGGGTATTGAGAGGCTCGAACGTGTTCAGATCTCCCGTGAATCCGTTGGAAGTGACATTGGTGTAGAAGGCGCCCGAATTCGGAGCGAACGCGGCAATCTTCACACTCAGAACGGGATCGCAAGCCAAAACACCACAGAAACCGCCTCCATTGCTGTGGCCGATTGCGAATATGCGGCCAGTGTCGACGCAGTACGAGGCTGTCAAGTTGGCAATGAGAGCGTTGACGAATCCAAGATCGTCAACGCCTGCATATGTACCACCAGGTGCATAAGCTGGATTGGACTCGAACCCGTTACCAATGCCATTGACATAAGCCGCAATGGCGTAAGGGTTCAAGCCCGAATCGCTGAGTCCAGTCTGCCCTTCGATGTTACCTGCAGTGTCGCCGTTACCGGGGAAGCCGAGGATCAGAGGAGAGGCGACATTACTCTTGTAGTACAACGGCAAGTGTATGGTCCAGGATCGATTGTAGCCGTCTGACGGATTGATGAAGGAGAAGCTGGTAGAGGCGCCTCCAGCTGTTACGCCAGACGGCAATTGAGAACCGCACCCGGTCGAGGCGTTAACGAATCCCGCTGCTGGAGTCGGGGAGGGGATAGCTGGGTTGTTTGGTGCCTGGATAATGACTGCCAGGGTAGAGGTAGAAGATTGGCTGGTGAATCCACTGAAACCGGTCTTCATGTAGCACGCTCCGCCAGCGTCGTAAGTAGCAGACGTACAACCCGGTTGGTTGTCGCAAAGCTGCATACATCCGGCCATCGTCGAGGATTGGCCATTCCATGACGAACCAGGAGTTGAATCTGTACCGCAGTATACAGTGTAGTTTAGACCGCAAGCGTCCGTGAACGTGCCAATATTGCCAGCACCTGTATTCGCACCCGTGCAGCTGGGATTGCTTGGAACAACTGCGCTTGTACACACCAAGGCTGCAGAGGAAGTGGTGCTCGCTGCGGAAGAGGCGGTGTTCGTCGCCGCGGAAGATGCGGTGTTAGCCACTGCCGAATTGGTGGCTGCTGCGGAACTACTAGCTGCTGCGGCGTTTGGCGTGCCCGTTTTAGAGGCCAGCACACGGTGGTTGTAGGCTGCGCTAGAGGTTGGTGTGGCGCCGGCGTACAGGTTACATGTGCCCGAAGTCGGATAGGGGCTTCCGGCGGGATCGATGACGCCGGTGCCGTACGTATACGAGGCCATAGTACAGCCAGCGGAAGAGTCGCAGACGGCCATGCATTGCTGGAAGGCTGTAGAGGTGGTGTTAGCTCACAGGAAATAGTTGCATCATCATTGATTAGCGAAAAACTCACTTGCCACCATTGAGCTCGAGGAGGAGCTGTAGCCATCATTACTGCACATAATCAAGTACGTTTGTCCTGCAGCATCCGTATAATACGTGTTGTCATACGCAGGACACGGAGCTACGCCAGGATTAGGCTGGAGCAGGTAGGCACTGGCGTAGAAAGTGTAGGCGTTATTGACAGTATCGGCGGCCGTACTATAATTTAGCGTTCCTTGAGTGCCGGCAGAGAAGTAGCTGCATCAAATAATTAGCATGCGCGATCAGCTCCATGTTGTATTATTATGGACGTACTAGCACCGTCCCGCTCCAGTTGTTCCACCACTCGTAGTGCCAAAGAAGTTGAAGGCGGAACAGCCGGGGCGCTTAGCACAACCGTTGAAGCATTCGTACATGCCCTGTGCAAGAGTCCCTGTTGAGTCATAGAACGTATTGCTGGAATACTGTAAGTTGCAGTCCACGTCCCAGAAATCGCCGTACGGGTCCTCGTAGACACCTCCACCGTAGTATCCAGCGGGCCCAGCTGTCTGAGTGCTTCCGATGGAACAGGCGCCGTTCGGTTGCGTCCATGTTGCGGTTGGTTGGTAGGTAGTAGCCGCTGCGAGCGTCGTGGATCCCGCAGCTGCCTGGTAAGAGCGCGGCCCGCTCGAGGCAGCGACGACATTTGCTGTGCCAGTGTTGGCCGCTGATGATGAGCTGCTCGACGTCGTGACCGCATTCGCTGCGCCAGCGTTGGCGGCAGAAGATGTGCTGCTCGACGTCGTGGCCGCGTTCGCCGCGCCAGCGTTGGCCGTAGAAGATGTGCTGCTTGTCGTCGTCGTGACCACATTCGCTGTGTACGCGTTGGGCGTATTACCAGCGTTGGCCACAGAAGACGTGCTGCATGATCTCGTGGTTGCCGATGAAGATGTGCTGCTTGTCGTCGTCGTGATCACATTCGCTGAGTAAGCATTTGGCGTATTACCAGCGTTGGCAGCAGAAGTGGTGCTACTGGAAGTCGCGACAGCGTTTGCTGCAGCTGGGCTACTGCTGCTGGAGGAGCTGCTGGAGGAGCCTGGTACGGCCGTGTACACCCACGATCTGGATGCACCGGTTGGCGAACAGGTCGTCGAGGTGACCGTTGCCGTCGCAATCTGGACGTAAACCGCAGTGTTTTGGTCCGCAACCATGGACGCAGCTGTGAAAGGACTCGTCTTGAGATAGCACGTCGCTGGGTTTGCCCCTGTACTGCCTGGCTCGGCTCCAGTGTAATACGACATGACAAAGATGCACCCTGCATAGTTGGCACATGCGGACATGCAGCCATTTTGCGTAGCCGCGTATACTGATGTGCCGGCAGTGCCTGCGGCAGGATAGTTAAACCCGCAGTACACCTGCCAGGTGGAGCCATCACATGAAGCGAAGGTCGTTCCGTTGTAGTAAGGACACTATTGCGATACCGATGAGACGAGTTCTCTATCCAATGTGGAGACATGAACTTACGGGAATTTCGGGGGTACCGTTGCTGAGCAGATTGGCTGCGGCGTAGTTGGTGGCATTCTGGTAATATGTTCCAGCTGTGTACCTATACCAGCAATGCCCAGATCCGGTAGTGGCAGCTATATATCTCATGAGCTAGACCATCTCCTGTTGTGGTAATGAGATCCTTACCTTGTGTTCCAGTGCTTTGGAAGTAGAACGCAGTGCAGAGTGGTCTCATGTCGCAGCCTTTGAAACAGCCGTAGATACCCTGGCCGTTCGTACCTTCGTTTGCATCGTAGACGAAGCCCGTGCTGTCAGATGCGCACGCAACGTTCCACAGAGCGTTGTAAGCATCGTAATACGCGCCAGAAAGTGTGTTCGGGTTCGACGTGTAGCCGTTGGTGCAGGTCGCGGCTGGGGCCCAAGATTGCGTTGGACTCTGTGCATGGACTCCGAGAAAGAAGGAAAGAACGGCTACGACGCCGACGGTCTTTCGAAGGAAAGGAAGAAACGCCATGATGGCCGTTGCTGAACGAATGACTGGATGCTGTATGGAGAGAGGCAGTAGCAACATATGGAAGGAGAGAAGGGAGGCGTCAAATCGGCGCCTCGGGTAGGTTGACCTGGCATTGAAAGATTGAGCCAGTATCAACATGCCCAGCATTCCAGTCATTTCAGGCGCGTCAGGATCTGGCCAGGGACCATCTCCATGGTGAAGGATCTCATCAGCTGAGAACCTCAGATATAACAGCGGTCTATGCTGTTCGCTCTCAACGCGTCAAGCACATCTGTGAAGGATATCTCGTAGCACCGTCGTAGACTCGTGAGATGGCTATGGTTAGTCGGTGACTCTCGCCTATGCCAGGTGTCCGAGCGAATTAGCCGCTCTCATTCCACGGACGGAAAGTCGCGGCGGATCCAGCACTGCGGAGCGTCATAACAATCGTGCTGCACGCGACAAACGTGAACTTCGCCTTTCAGGCTGATAGCCTTCGAGAACACTCGAAGGCCTCTGGCGGGCCATTACCTTGCGCCCTTAGCGACGTCCATGGGCTAGGGCGCTCTGGCGGACCACTTTGGCTCAGCATAGTCTTCGTTCTTTTCCACCTTCTCAGTCTACCATGGACACTCGCGCAGTGGTATTCGCCATTATGAATACAGCATGCCTCTCTTCTTGGTGTAAATATTGTCCTAAAGCCTGACCTCCTGCAACCGCGTTCATCACGACAGTCCACGCTCCCTTGAGAATCGACATCTTCGTATGATCTTTACGCGGGCTCGCCATCGCATACCACCATCACCACTGCCAATGCTTACCTACTAGCTGCATCCGTCGCAGCGTGTGTTTCTGTGAAGCAGGGAAAGGGGACAATCGCGGGCCGAAGGTTCCCCCGAGAGTCGACTTCCTTTGTCCTTCCAAGTTCCGTTTCACTCCGTATTAGCACACCAGTAAGGACATCGTGGGCCATAATGTCCTTCAGCAGACTTAGAAGGTCTTCACCGAGGCATCGTAGTCTAGACTGAAGGCCCTCGATAATGAGGATACGGACAAACAATCTACCCCATGCCTCGGTATAGACATTCGCAACGCACGAGAGACAACAAGGTATGCAGCAAAGGTAGGTTCTAGGGGCTTTATATAAGGACTCTCAGCTCGTCCGTCATGTTGTTATCGAAAATCAGCAAAGCAACTGTACTCTCGGGCCTCTTCTCTCCTCATTTTGCCCCCATTCTTCGGTTGTAGCAACACAGAACTCAACATGGCACCACCCCTAGTCTGGATGATTACAGGGGCGTCTTCTGGCTTAGGTCTGTGTCTCGCAAGAGCAGTCCTTGCCGCAGGCCATATAGTCATCGCTACCTCGCGCAACCCATCCAAGACTCCAAACGAGGTCACAGAGATAGAGAGCTCCGGCAATGGCAATGGCAAATGGCTAGTTCTAGACGTGACATCCGACACCCTCGAACATCAGCTGGAGGAATGCACCAAAGTTTTCGGACGGATTGATATACTAGTCAACAACGCTGGGTAAGTCAACAGCTCACCTCACCACCCTGTCTCGTTGGAAGTAGATGCTAACAAAGCCCAGCTACGGCCTCGGCGGCGCCTTAGAAGACATACCCCTCCCCTCCATCCGCCACCAAATGGAAACCAACTTCTTCGGCGCCGTCCGCTGCATGAAAGCCATCATCCCTCACATGCGTGAGCGCGGCTCTGGCACGATCATCAACATCTCCAGCACCGAAGGCATCTCCGCCGCACCTGGTATCAGCGTCTACGCGGCCAGTAAGCACGCTCTTGAGGGCCTGTCCGAGGGCTTAGCGGCCGAACTCTTGCCGTTCGGGGTCAGGGTGTTGATTGTTGAGCCGGGAGGCATGAGGACGAAGTTCTTGGATCCGGCTAATACGACAGAGGCGCCGCTGAGTGAGGCGTACAAGGGCACGCCTGTGGAGTATGTTCTGGGCATGCTGAAGACGACGCATGGGAAGCAGATGCTGGATCCGGAGCGCTCTGCCAAGCGTATCGTGGAGGCTGTGACTGGTGAGGGAGAAGGCTGGCCGGAGAGGAGGGAGGCTTACCTGAGGTTGCCGCTGGGTAACGAGTGCATTGGCAGAATCCAAGCCAAAGCGAAGATGATGCAGGAGAACGTCGAGGCCACGAAAGGAGTGTGGAGCACGGTGGACTTCGACGCTGAATAACAAGATTGCATGCACGCATCGTGGCCAGTCTAAAAGTACAACCATCGTCATTTGAAATAAGGATACCCGCTACCCATTTCCCATTTTCGCAGTCTCGTTTCCGTCCCTCC